>JAGDQP010002914.1:22591-54466 GCA_022664845.1 Lepisma saccharinum
CAAAAATGTACCAAAAAACCGCGGAGACTTTTTATATGACCCTTTATGAGCATATAGCAAAAAACACCAGTTTCCAGCCACACGCTACCAGTAACTGCCCGTTAAGTCCCAGTTTCCGGCAACACTAGTCAGACTTACTCTAAACGTTTAACATAAATAACAGAAAATATAACCAAAAAAAACCACATTCTAAGCATGCAAAACATATTAAATTGTGTTCACAGTGTTCTAACAAACGAAAACATCGCTCGCAAGTGTTACAAGCAGGCAAAAAATATTTTAAGAAGCACCTTTTAATGCTGTAAAATAAAAAAATAAAATAAAAATGCTTTCGTTATGTACTGCAGGCAGTACTAGCAATAGTTCTAAGCCTATCAGGGTCAGTGCAGTGATTCCACCAGACTCTCCCCTGTGGGGGCGAGACCCCCAAATCCTCGAGACCCTCCAACTTTAAATTTTTGAGGTCAAAAATCGATAGAAACCATCCAAAACTCCACTTACACCTCCCTAATTTTGACTTTACACCCCCAACCTGAAAAACCTGGCGGAATCCCTGGATCAGTGTTAAGACTTACTGCCTTGTAATCAATGGATCCCGGGGTCGATTCCTGTTCGGAACACAGATGATTACGCTCACATTAAACTGTAAGTTCCGTCCTTATGATATCATCTTCGTCTGGTGGAAGGCAATGGGAAACTACCATCGGTTTAGCTGCATGTGACCTTCGGGTCAGGATCTGCCTTCGGCCTGAACACTCATCATCATGATGTAAAACAAATTATTAAAGTTATAAGAACGATTGAAAGTTGGAGACTGGTCTACTTGGCTTCATGGCCCATTCTACTGTACTTTTTGCCGGTGGCCGGAAACTAGTGCCATACGTAATTAATATTGGGTCTAGTTAACAGACATAATGGCCATTTACTGGATTCATGCCAAATTTTTGAACCAGTAATCCAGACACGCAATAAGTGTCAAAGTATTCAACAAATATATTTCAATTTGTTTCTGCTGTGATTACTAATGTTTCGTCTCTCAACATGTGTATTTTTATCTATCATTATATGCAAATTCACCGATTCATACCTGAACTTTCTCTTCCTACTAACGATGCACACAATGGAGGATGAATTTGCGTGTTCACAACTTCATCACTGAGCCTCACAAAATTTGAAACAGATAATGAGAACGCAGATTACATCTGAACATCGAAACGATTGACAAAAAGCATGAGCTGAGCGAGTCAAACATCAGACGCCTTATTTATTCACTAATTTTACTTTTAAAACTGTAGTGAACGGAAACTGGTGCGTGGACAGAAACTGGTGCCTTGACCCTAAAAGAGAAGGGAGAGTCACAGTAGGCACAAGGACAAAAGACACATGAGGGCAACCTTCAAAGGCACACTCCAAATATGATACGAATCTCCCATAAAATCTGAATTTCGGGGGTGGGGTTCGGATTACTCTTCCCCTCCTCTACGTTCGTCCCTATCCGTAACTGTCAGCAAATTCAAGAGTGGAAAATAAAGTGGCATTTGACAGCGTGTCCATGGAGTGTGATTTTGAAGATTGCATGTATGCCTATTTTGATTCTCCCTTCTGTTTGACTCGCTTTGGGGAAAAACCTCACTTGCATTTGTGAAGACAAGTACTGTCTATATCTGCCAAACTATTTGTTACACGGTATTGTGGCTTTAACAGTCTTTATCAGCACTTTCAGGTATGTCCATGGATACATTTTGACTAACAAATGCGTGTTCGAACCGAAACTGCGGGAGTCGTTGCAGCGGATGCCCGGGCTGTTTCCCCCTTGCTCCAAACTTTAACGCCCTGTAGCGGACAAACGAAAGGTGTAACCGAATCCAACGGTGCACCGTCGAGTGTACTACTTGCATCGTCCCGTTGTACCCTGTTTAGCCCCGTTGTCCGATTTCAAACGGTAGATGGCACTACTCTAATAACAGTTGAAAGCCTAACGGACGCAAGGTACATGTATGAATGTTGAAGATCTTATTCCGAAGAAATGGGAATTGGATTTAATTTAATTTTTATTTAAGACTTTTGGCAACTTTGACTCAGGCCGAAGAAAGTAAAATGTTAAACAGAAAGTTATCAACAAATGTTATAACTATATTGCAACAGTTTACTAAATGCAGATCGTGAGAAAATAATAAATTTCCTCGAAGAATGATATCTCAAAATATGCAGCATCTTACTGGATTTCTACAAAGGCAAATAGGAGAAGGGGGGGGGGCATTGTAAGTAGAATTTTTCAGGATCAATTTTAACAGTAAACATTTTAAAGTTATACTCAAAGTTTTGGAGGGGGTGACCCCTCTATCGGGGTATGAGAAAGGGCAGAACCCTATGTGACATATCAAATCAAGGCACTTCTGTTGTTGCGGTTTGAAAATCTTAATGTAGTAAAATAATAATAATTAAAAAAGAAAATTCGTTATGCAAACCTGCACATAGAAACACAAGTGAAGACGCGAAAGTAGATATTCTAGGACAGCAATTCAAAAAGATATCTGCATTCGGTAGGTCCAGGGTCGATATTTATGGCCTGCCTGAAGTTTTTCCATGTTTTGTTGTCGTACCAGGTAAATACGGGGATGATACTTTGAAACTAGGTCACCTGTGGTCGACTCCCTCACCTATCACTCAGATATCTGGAGACTAAAATTTTAAATTAATCAGGTAGCAAGTCATGGTTACATCTCTAGGGGTTTCCTTGCTGCTGTGTAGATAACCCCTAAGCTTAGCGCTAAAATATCTCGTGAGACTACTATTATAAATTGTACTAAGCTCGTATCTGGACTTTTTTTTTGTAAGAACTATGGTAGCCGGCTGGTCCGATACAATCTTGTAATCAGCTTAGGTAAATTTACTTTCAAAAAAGTAAATAAAGTTTTTTTTAATCATATCTGCGACCTTGTACATGTAAACTTTATTGATACGATGGTGGACCATTTATCGTAACTCCGGAACCTTTTAACTTAGTATCTTTCCTTGTTGTTTAAATTTCTCACATTAGGGTAATAGGTTAATTTAATCTAGTTTTCATTAACCTTGATTACACTAGATTAGGAAAAGTTTGAGTGAAGCGTGCTTACCCTAAAGTGGATTTGTTCGCGTGATCAAGGATGAGTGAGATTAATATTCCGAGAGTACTCGGTCAGATTTTTTTCGTTATTTTCAACGTTATCAAACCTGAAGGAAAGCTGACACGAGCGGATCATCCATTTACTCCTAAACCAAGTACTTTCCTTTTCTTCTGTGTCTACATGCTATTGTTGGCATGAGGTTTATATTAATTCGTAAACTTATCGACGTGGTTTTTCTACCGTGTACAAAATCCAATAATACCGTTTCTCATTATGTACGACAACACCAAGAACGTGATGCAACCTTCACATAACAAAAGTAATTTGTTTGGGGATGTTATAATCACTGCACGACCCTAATATTCTTAACTTTATCATGCAATCTCATGTCTTTCATATTCTGGCTTGAGACTCAACACACTACGTTAAAGCAAGGTTTGGATAGATTGCATCAAATACGAAAAAGTTAAATGAGTTCAAGGGTCCTGAAGTGTTTACAATAGAGCAGCTCCGTGATAGGTTACATTACCTGGTCCGCACTATACATAACATTACACTCTATTAATTAATGTGTACGAAGTTACACATGGGTAATTAACAAAGCTTAAGTTGCTTGCGTAAGGGATAAATGCATCCCTATTATTTAGGATAAACTTTACTTTTGGGACCCCAGGTTCCGCCAGCTATTAAGACATATGTACGGTCTCTACGTCATTCCCTTCCAAATAAACTGACACTTCTATAAAACCTAATGACAAATAGAAATTTATGAAGTATTATGAAAAAGTATGTCTCATTATTATTTTGTTAAATACGCACTCTAGTTTATTCACAGATGCGGAACTATATGAATGCTTTGTATGGCGCGTATTTATGCTTCAAAATCACGGACTACAGTGTCGAAAGAGCAAAGACAGGTTAGAGAAACGTAATGTGAGATATTTTTATTACACACAAAGCACATTGCCTTTAACACTCCAACGTACTTTCCGCTCTTTCACTGTCATTTCATAATTTGAAACTGTATTATTTTGCGTTTCAACTCTTCCACACGCTTTGGAAACATTACATTTCTCCTGTAAATTTTCCACATTTAGAGCCCCGAAAGTAAAATTTGATCATTATTTCTAATGAAACTGATCTGAAATCAGTTATGTATTGCGTGGGCCACAAATCACCGTAAGTCATAACAACTGGTTTCCACAAACGATTTATTAGCGGAAATTTATCGAACTATTAAGAAAAGTTGATTAACTTAAAAAAAAAAGAAAGTTACTTTTTCCTTCTTCAAATATGGCTTCTACCCGCACAAACGGTGGATACGTTACATCCAAGTGTACACAAGAAGTGCCGTCGATACACACCCTTCATTACGCCCTACGCCGCACAGTGGTGCCAAGTGCCAAAAACGTGGCGAAAAGTCGAAAACATGATTTATTTTTCAGAAACTTCACTAGAATAGTGTTTTTGATGTCGCTGAATTCAAATTTGACATTAGTTTTGTCAAAAAACAAAATGGCGGATCCAATATGGCGGATATGAAATTGAAAAATGTGTTCAATAAATGCAAATCGGTTTGTTTTTTTTGGAAAACGTACATATAATAATGGTTATGTGATCGCTGAATTCAAATTTGACATTTTTTCAAAAAACAAAATGGCGGATATGAAATTGAAAAATGTGTTCAATAAATGCAAATCGGTTTTGTTTGAAAACTTACATATAATAATGGGTTTGGGATCGCTGAATTCAAATTTGACATTATTTTTTCAAAAAACAAAATGGTGGATCCAATATGGAGGACTTAAATATAGAAAATATTAATATATCAATGGAAATCGTCATCTATAATATTGTTGAGGTCACAGATTCTTTATTTAATGTTATTTGTTGGAAAATTATGAGGCAGATGTAAGAAATGACAGCTGTAATATAAAGTATATATTATTAAGGTACCTCATTGTGAATTACTTTTGCACATAAAAAATTGTATTGAAATTAAAGTTTATTTTTGATCTTAAACATAAACATATACATATGCTTCAATATTCATCATCAGAAGAATGATATGATTCATCCGAGCTACTACTTAGGTCAGCTAAGGATCTGAAATCACTGTGGCATTCCTCAGTAGGCGCTTTATTAATTTTTATTTATTTATTCACATATATGTTTATTAATAAAGAAATTTTGTTAATAAACATGCTCAACAATTATTTTTATTACTAACAGTAAAAGCAAAATCAACAAAACTAACAATACAAACAATTATTTGAAGAACTAAAACCAGGGAAATGTTTAACGGCTCCAAAAAGGAAACGTTATTGAATAAAAAATGAACAATACAAAACGGGCACGAACGGGCTTCAGGCTTTGTAGTACTATGTTCAACAATGATTTTGGTCATAAGAACAAGTTATTTGATCGTGGGACATCGTGGGACTTTCGACTTTTGCATCACGACATTTGAAAATCGACAATTTACAAGCGTATTTTAATTGTTTAAGTTATACAATAACAATTAATATACTTACTTTCAACAGTTTTTTTCATTTTAATGTATGCCAAACTAGTAAACAGTAAAAAATACTCTGCCCGGTCGAATATAAAATACCGATAGCGTTTCAATGTGGCGATATGCGACTCGTCATTCACGAGAGGTTACAGCAGCTTAAAGTAGTCAGCTGCTTATACTGACCGTTGTAAACGCTCATTTTGAAGGCGGCAGGTACCAACCTAACTATTGAGGGACTTAAAACTTCCCTACTTACAACTTTTTTGGGGGGACATTTCGCCACGTTTTCGGTATTTGGCACCATAGTGCGCCGCTCAATTCGGATAGCAACAACGGCGCATCAAACGGTACAACGGCACAATCAAGGGTGCTAAATGGTGGATTCGGATGGACCTGAAGTCTTACCCGAACTCCTCTACGGGCATTATCAGCATCGGGGTACAAATAATACATATACGAAGTCTTGTCAAAAAAATCCTGTTCGAACCCAAACCCTTCCCTTGCTAGTGTCGGCGATTGACTATTGAAAGTAAGAACAATTAGCAACACTAAATCCAAATTAAAAATATAAGGCACGGTATTTACCCTCGTTCCCCATCATTTCGAGCATTGGACAGTAGGTATCCAACAGCAATGCAATGCCCCTTGGCCGAAGAGCGTACCAGTGAATTGCTGCCTCCAACATCGCAGCACTCGACCAATACACTTCTCGTTGAAGGAATATCCAGTTCCTGATGCATACCTGCTTCACCACACAATATTACAACATCGATGTAAGGACCTTGCTATTGAAAATACTATTATCTCGGTACAGGAAATGTTTGAGGAAATGGTTCAGTGAGTTAGCCCAGGGAGCGAGTGGAAGGAAATGCATATAGTAAAAAAATAAAATGACCTTCTAACCTAACCATTTCCGTGAAATGTGTAGACTGTTGAAAGTGCGTAGAAGGCCTGCTTGATACGAAAGCATTTATGCTACGATAAATCGTAGCAATAAAGGCTTCCGTTTCAAACGGGCCTAAGGGGGAAAAAAGTCTTAAGAGTTTACAATTTGGAAACAATTTTATAGGCCATTTCTCAAAATTCTTGTGTCATATTTTGCTTTATTCAGACAATTCTTAAGGTCATAGTTGGAGATTTCTTTTAGGTTACCAATATTTCAGAGCTGGTATGATCATACATCATATACAAGGTACGTTCTCATACAATTAGTTCTGGGAAAAGTTAGCTTCAAAAACCCTAAACTTTATATACTTTTGGCCAGTTTTGTAATAAAAATGAGTTTTAAAATAATTTATGCATATCTTTTACTACACATATGTACGTACAGTCTTTCAGATACTACACGTCCTCTATAAAACGCTGTTACATTAAAATAGGTGCATCTCCTGGAATATCATATGCTATGTGTGGACAGGTCCCCTTGATTTATTTCTAGATTTCGAACTTTACGATTTTTTATGGTAGATTTTGAAGAAATTTCTTGAATGTAATTTCAGTCTGCCACTTTTCAATTAGGAGGTGTTTTTCTACAACATATATATGAAAGAAATAGCTGAAGTTTTATTCAGAAAAAAAAATTGCTTGCTAATTTTTATCACTCCTTGAGAGTTAAAAGCAATGACCTCTATCTAAAAGCGGCACTGGACTGACTGCTGTCATTTAAAATTTAATGAATATACACGTATGATGCCAGGGATCGGAGACAACACTTAATCTTGTTTGTCCACTCCCAGTCTAAACTAATAGGAACCAAATTTTAGTTTCTCAATTTTTAACGCTTGATATCGCTGTGCTGTCCGTTTTTGGATTTATGTCTTAATTCTTGCATGCAGAAAAACAAAACAAAACGTAAATATTATTCGACACTAGGTAGTCACTCCAGTATCGTTACGTAGAGCTCGTTGGTTAAAAGTTAATCTTTATAACAAGCTCATAATTATTTCATCCTATAATTATAATACTTCTGTAAAAAAATAATTAACATTCTTGCTTCTCTTTTTATTCAAAAGAATCATAAAAAAAATAACATAACCTCAAAAGTTGATTAAGAAAATAATTTCATTTATTTTTTCTTCTTTCTGTTTTATGAACGAAATTATATTTTGTTTGCTCACGGTTGGCGTATTTGTTTTTATCCCTTTCATCATTCTGATTGCTTAACCTTTGACCTTTCAAGTCATCTTGTCTTTCAACATACGAATATGCATTTCTCGGTGATATTACTGAATCCAGAAGAGAAAGATTACGCTTCAATTTTTTTAGCATCGGAGGAAAGAAAATCATTATTGAACTCTGAAATCTTTTAAAAGTTGCAAGTCATGTAGCTTGATACACAGTAGTTTTATTTAGCAATCTTATGATTCAGAGAGGAAGACAGTAATATCATATTTAGATATATTAATTGATACCGAATTCTAGTGTCCATAAACATCATAATGGGGTAAAAAATTAGAGCTGCAGCTTACAAAACAAGCATTTCAATTTATTTAACATTTCACGAGGACAAAAATATCTGGTGATAAAATGATTTAGGGCCAATACATATAGCAAGTAGCGTTCCTAATTATCAAAGCTACAGTTTTGGTATAAGAAAGGAACTGTCCAATCAGTGCACATTTCGTGAGATCAAAAGTCGCATGATATACATTTTACCCACTTCTCCGATTCAATACTGCGTACCACAAAAGAAGTATTTCAAAGTTTCTATTGTTTATTTTCTATTCAAGTACCCTTGCGTACGTACTTCGTACATAACAACAGTCTACTACCCTCGTTTTATGTTTAAATAGAATCCTAATCTAACGCAGCTTCCAATTCAGTATTAACTTAGAGTTTTGTAAGTTAGAAACCTCCCTTATTTAAGCTGTTTTACTGGTGTAAAACACACTTCTAGCAAAGTAGATTGCAAAGTCCTTATAATCTAATTCTGTTCTTGAAAACGCGAAGTCTTTATTATTGTATCTCCTTTCTAACTAACTTACTCTATGGCTTACGGAACTCGCAAGTTCATCGCCGCAGTAGTAAACGTTCGCCAAAGGATTCTATCCTGGGCAATATCTAGCCAATTTTCATAACAAACATCTACTTTTCGAAGATCCCTTCTAATATTGTTCTCCCAATGACGCCTCTGTCTTCCCAATGCTCTGTTTCCTTCCGGATTTCCAACCAATCTTCGTTTTCGCCCATCCGAACTACATGATCTCTCCATCTTAGTCGTCGTGATTTCATTATTCTTACAACATTGGATGAGTCGTAAAGTCCGTGAAGTTCTTCATTATCCAGTTTCCTTCATTCTCCAGTCATCTCGTACAGTTTCGTCTCGTATATCTTTCTCATGATCTTATTTTCAAACACACGTAATTTATATTAATTAATCTGCTAGGGTCGTACTCCAACTTTCGCAGCCGTAAAGTATTACCGGCAGAATAACCGTTCTGTATATTTTCAATTTTAACTTCCTTGATATTAATCGCGAGGTTAGACTGAATAGAACGTGTTGCCCGATACTAATCGACCTTTTATTTCTTCCATGACCTCGTTTTTGCTTGTTACATATGCACCCAAGTATTTAAATTTGTTTACTTTCTCTATGATCTCATCCCTAAACACGTTTTTAGTTTCTAAATAAAACGTATTGCTTCGCGAAACTATTATTTTACTTTATTTTAAGGATATAAAAATAAAGGTTTGATATGGAAAATATACTAATCATTATGGTTTTATTTCCTTTATTCCCTGTGTCCCGATTTGTTATCATTGTATTTTGTTTTATCTATGATTACTTGTAGACTATTTTCATCGCACACGTGTACAAAGACATCAGTGTTGCTTTGTAGTGAATCTACAGGGTAGCCAGAAAGTCCCTTTACACCTGAACTACCCGTTACATATGTAAATGCGTGTAACAGTGTAACAGATATTTAAGATTTGAACCTCCCATCCTGATCATTGATATGGCAACAGTGCTCCTCACGTGAAATGCAACGTGATTGCCGCGTAACTGCTACGTGAGTGCCCGGGGTGGAGATGGAGAATAAAATCTGTGCGTTGACTAGCTCATTGTCTCACGTTTCTGTTGTTGGTGAAGAACAATGGCAGATACCAGCGACTTCACTTTGGAGGAGCGCTTAGTGACAAGTGTGTGGGTCCATGAACGGAAGCACAACAACGAAAATATGACACAGGTGATAGATATTTTTCGTGAACGGTTCGGTAAGGAGCCACCAAGTCGTCAGACTTTGATCACGTGGGAGAAGAAAGCTTTTCACCTGCGACGTGTTTTGGATGCCCCCCGCTCTGGTCGTCCATCGACCCGAAGGGAAACATGTGCTGAAGTTAGTGCGTCAGTGACGCGTTCACCCTGCAAATCGACCAGAAAGCGTGCTGCAGAACTTGGAATTAGAAGGGGCACAACGCAACTCAACATGAAAATGGACTTCAGCCTGCAAGCATTATGGCCAATGGCCATCAATGAACTAACGGGCGATGACTTAAACCGCCGGTAGGAAGCATGCAGGATCTTGTTGGAGGACTTCCCCACCATTCCTGCTCGGAAGTGCATTATTTTCTCTGATGAATGTGCTATTTATCGGAGTTCGCGGGATAGGAACATCTTCATATAAGCAAAGGAAAACTCATTTTTACCAAGAAATTGAGAACAACTCTCCGCATGTCATGCTTTGGGCGGGGATGACTGAAGAACACATCTTTGGTCCGCACTTCTTGAAGGTTCCGTGACCCAGGTTACTTATCTGGAGATGTTGAATGACTGGCTTCTTCCGCTGCAGGATGTGGGCATCAACGACACTGTTGTTTACCATCAAGATGGAGCTCCCGCCCACTTCGCACTTGCTGTTCGTGAACGCCTGAATTAACCGTTCCCTGGCAGGTGGCTAGGACGTGGGTCCCCAAATTCACCAGCCCCTTATCCTTGGCGGCCTCGAAGTCCGGACCTTACGACATCAGACAATGATCTGTGGGGGATCATCAAATCATGCGTCAGGAAGAAGCGAGCAAGTGTGCTTGAAGTCTTCCAGCATGTGACACCGCAGCTGCTAAAGCGGATAAGTAGGAGGACATGGAGGCGTATCAAGCTGTGCATGGATAATGGTGGTGCACATTGTAAATGTCCCAACTCGCTCCACAGCAAAGTAGGTAGACTCAACTAGCAAACCAGGAGCCCGCGGCACCCTGCTGCTAAAAGGGGGCTTACCCAAACTCAACATGGTCAAACCTACTTGGAGACAGGCTGACATTTACGCCACAGGAGAGGGCACATAACAAAAAACCGCTATCGGACCTGAAGACAGGGAGGGTACCTACACATCAGCACCCTGCATCAACCACATCGAAGACAGAACACACTGTAGTCTAGACACAGCATGCATGGAAGAAGCCCGAAAAGAAGTGCCTAGAACGCAGAAAGTTGGCAAAAAACAGAAAGCAAAACACAGAAAAAGCCCCCAAAGGAAAAGGAGGGGGAAACGCAGGCGAGAACATCTAGCAGGAAAACGCTACTAGGCCGCTAAAATAGTACAAGGCTCAACACAACTGAGCATAAGTTAACTTGACTCACGATAATTTAGATAAACTGAACTAGTTTTGCTATTCCCTAAGATTACTGAAAAGTACTATCAAAACATTTAACTTCAACATCATCTGTATTCACTTTCTCACATATGCATAAATATTCACACTCCGCGGACTGAAATCGTGAAAGGTTGGGAACCTTTTTCAGTTATGCCACAGTAATATTAATATAGCTACTTCATAATAAAACCCCAGACACAGGAATTAACTGGTAAGATCATAATTTATTTTACTTATAAAATCACAAAAGCAAGGCAAAGACTGTTTGCTGAAATTCTTAAAAAAAAACAAACAAAGTGTCTGAAGATAATCTTCTAAACATCAAACGAGTTTTAAAGATGCTGTTATTACACATATCGAAACGATAAATTATTACAAAAGTTCTCTAGTACAGAGGCAAGATTTCGCACACTTGATTTCCAAAAAGATTAGCTTGTTTTTAAACATGTTAAACATAACTATACTTTAGGCCAGTTAAGAAGAACTTCTACAATTACAGGGAAAATAATACTTCTTTCAACGAAAAGATTTTTGTTTTACAAGCAACGCAGCTACTGGGCATTAACTTACGATTAATATTTCAAAGAAATTGAATCAACCAAATTTATATGTAATTTTGTATTTTAGAACCTTACATAGCCTAACCTCCGCTCTGATCACACAAACATAGTAACTATGATCGGGTTAGGTAAGAATTTACAATACAAATTTATATGAGCGAAAATGGCCTACGGTTGGCAAACGTAACGACGAAGATTTGAACTTTTCTAGCTATCAAAGTAAACGTTACGGATCTTTAAAATCTTACGTTTGACACACCGATATATCGTAGTAATTTCAAGTTATTTAAAACATACCAGCAACGCAAAGGTAAATGAAAATGCTTAGGGGGAAAATATCGTGCATTCAAAGAGTGGCACTGACTCAAGTGGAAGGTAAATATTCTACGTACATAAACCATATGTACTGTGCTGAATTTTCATGATCTAAACATATATGTGAACAAACTTAAATTTGGTGAGAGAAAGAGGAATTTCGAAAAATTAACCATACATTACCTGGAATGAATCAGTCCCCGCTGCCCATCAAATTTAAGCAGACATGACGATTTCACACATACTTCCTCGCACAAAACCACAAGCCACCATCATGCTAATAAAATAAATCACTATTCACACACACGCAGAAGAAAAGGGTTTAGAACCACAAAAATGAAGATTTATATTTATTCAATAAACAAGGGGGACTCACTGCACACACAAGCACCAAAAACAAACCACTTCGCAGATGACATTCACAAAATCCTCCTGGAATAATCTTCAGGGATCTTGGACGATTCAAACCGCTGGCAGCCGAAGTTCAATTCACCTCTTCTATACAAAGAATTCGGAAGGAAATAAAACGACGTTATTCTTCAAATATAAACTGCATTCAGCAATAATAAACCTTTAGATACGATGCTGCATCAAATATTGTATTTTATAGACTTTACGAAGGCAGCATAATTCAGTGCAGCTTTTCCTGGTTGGCGGCTTCTTTGCAACTACTGAACGGAATCAGCCAATCAGAGAAAAGAATCAAAACTGACAACCGGGAGAGGAAGGGGGCGTGGCTCAGCTGGACATATAACAATAAAAATAAATCAACAACCAGATCCTTTTAACTGTTTACGAAGATTTTTAACTTAAGAAATATTGTTAAAGAAAATGACAAATAAAATAGGCAAAGATAATATCAAGTAATATAAGAAAAAACAAACAATAAGATAAAAATCGTCCCGCCAAATAACAATCAAAAGATGTTCTGTATGGTTCGGTTATTTTGATATGTGGACAAATAAACTCTTTGATGAAAGCCGAAGACGAAAAATATTGTCGAGAAAATACGAACATAAAAAAGGAAAAGAAGATAATACAAAAAAGGGGAGAGGGTAAGATATGTAACGAGCAACCAAAATTGGGTCGTTACAACACACGGACGTTTTGGACAAATAGCTGTGTTATTAAAGTGTTATTAAAGTTACAATGAAATAATTGCACGTATAAAGGGACTTTCTGGTCACCCTGTATGATATATCGTCCCCTAATAAATGTAGGCTACATCATCCGCGCACTCGAACAGTTTACTCGAGCCATTCAATGTTAGTCCCTTTTTGTCCTCTTTTGTTTTCTGAATCGTATATTCTAACGCAAAGTGGTGACCTTATTTGAATCCGCTGTGACCCTCGAAATTATCTGTTGCATTATTATCTATCTATACTCTGCTTATAGGAACGCTGGGACACATTTTCACTAGTGGATCAAGTTTTTCAGAATTCCAAATTGCATCAGGATACTATATAACTTTTCCCTTTTGATAGAATAATATGCTTTCTTAAAATCAATTTAATATCTCCTATCTGCAACAAAATTTACAAAGTAGAGCGAACCGGTTATTTCGATTGAATATAACCATTGGCTGGAAATAGTACCTCACACCGGATTAAATAAGGAATGAATTCCATACACTTATGGCCTTTAGGCATCTATAGTTCAGGCAGGAAAAGATGTAGGAGAGAGAATCAGTCTCTCTCAGTCCTAAGTTGAAGGTACCGTTCCTACATTTGTCTGCTCTGACTAAGAAAAAAACTAAAAAACGCAGTCAGGATGACCGGCCGGTGCTGGTATCGAACAAAGAACCTCCCGAATGTGAGTTTTAAGCTAAGAGATCTTTCATCTTGAATGATGTTATTATTGTTGTAGTTGTTTTTAAATACTTGTTTATCTAACACACTTGATTTTATCTACAGATGTCCGGTATAAACCGGCTTCCTATCTGTGTTAAATAAATTAATATCACCGCTATAAGCTTATAAATAATCATTCAGGATTTGTCCTATCTGCACTGCACAATGAAAAATAGTGTGTCTACTATGTAACGAATTTCATCTCCATTATGTGGGTAATGTTATGTGTGCAATAAGCTGACATTATGTTTTTAAAAATAACACACAGGAAAGTTAAAGGCCTTCTATATCCTGTTTGTCGGGTTAAAGTTTACTTGGACGCTCGTAAATCATATTTTTAAGTGCAAAATGTTTTTCAACTGATTCTATTGTTTATCAATGATTGGGTGGGAGTGGGGTGGGGTAATTCCCGCCTTTATTTCGTATTTGTTTTTGTTTATATTGTTCCTTTGCATGTCCCGCCTCCAAGAGGGGTCAACAGTCCACGCGACCCTATCTTTTTCCGGCTGACGTAACTCGGTCGAAGTTTTACAAGGGCAAGAATAAGCGAATAAGCGCGTGGGGTGGCTCTGGCTTGCCGGCTGGCAAGAGAGCTAGAGAGGGAGTGAGAGAAAAAAAAAAGGCCGAGTCGTCTGCCAGGAAAGCATCTTCACTATGCGCAAGCGCTGCAGTTGATTGTCAGTGTTTCCATATCACATTATTTGTAGCTGTCCGTTGTTCCGTAGTCGCGAAATTCAATTTTGGCATTCGGGAATCGGGACTGGAATTCTCCGGAATGCAAATCACTCGGAATTCCGATCTCAATAGCTCCAGGATTCCGACATTTCAGATTTACTAACATTGACATTCCATTTCTGGAATCATGATAATTTCGTTCATACTTTTGTTCCACACAAGGCATCTAAATCCCTCGTTTTTTTTAAAGTTCCAAGAATGTTTAAGCTTTTCAAGCTTGGAACTTCTTTTCTTTCCATAAATGTAAAGTCTCTAGAATGTTTATTCATTGTTCATGTTATTTATTGTAATAATAATAATAATAATAATAATAATAATAATAATAATAATAATAATAATAATAATAATAATAATAAAGTTTTTATTTTAACAGTGATCAATTCACGGGCAAAAGTTTAATTTATTTTACAAGTGAAGTCTGTCTCTATTTCCAGATTAGGAAAATACGGGAAATTAGGTATTTACCTACTTTTTACCGAGCGGTCGTAGCTCAGTTGGTAGAATGTTCGCTTCACATTCGGGATGTTCTGGATTCCATACTAGCGGCCGACCATGCTGACTAATAATCTTTGACTTTTTTTTTTCTGTCACATCAGGCAAATATCGAGATGGTATTTTTAACTTAGGTCTTCCGACTCTCTCCGATCACCGGCCCTAAGCTATAGATGCCTAAAGGTCATAAATAAATTGGATTTTAATTCCCCTATTCATTATGCAACCCGACACATCACATAAAATGTGGAGGACAATTTAACGCACAGGGGTTTGAATTTAACTAGGGGTGTTCCAATTTTCGAGGTATCGAAACAATATAGATATTTTTAAAATATGCAAAATTCGTTATTGAAAGTTGTTGATATTCGATATTTCGATTCGATTTTTGATTTCGATATTTTAGTTCGATATTTCGAGATATCTTTAAATATCGATAGCGTATTTAAAAATTAACGAATTTCGATTCGGTTTCAGATATTCGAATTTACTTTTAAAGGCTTTCAAATTTTGAGGGAACTTAATTTTGCATTGTGTCCGCTGTCTTATCAGTTCGTCTGTAACGCAAAATAGCGCATCAACAGAAGGAGATAGAAATAAACTGACTTCAGATTTTAAAAGCAGCGTCATCGATTCATCTGGCCGTACAATATTCCTTTACGGTAATTCTGTATTATAGTCACTTTGGATTGCCACTGTTTTTCTCTTGAGTTTTCACTAATTTCTTCGCCTTTTACTATTCACACTTCCGTACATTATTCTTCCGGCAGGGACATACACAGAGGGGGGGCGGAAACCCCAAATTCAGTTTTTTGGTCAAATTTGTATCATTTTTGGCAAAATTATATGCATTTTACGGAAATTTAATACCAAGACAAACCTCGGACCCCCATCGAAGACGATGGACCGCCCGAAACCAATTTCTGGGCACATGCCTGCCTCCTGATTAACGACGAAACTGATTCAAACTTGTATTACTTATACTGATCGTTACTGGAAACATGACTTTTGCTTTCAAAACGTGGTTGTGGGTCACGAAAAGTGTGGATGCAGGGAATTTAAGAGTCCCCAAAAGTTTTTGGGGCTGCCCTCAAGATGATGTCCTGAAACACCCTTGTATTCTTCCTGTACAAAATGATTATATTCTTTGGATTAGGATGTCCATTCAATAAATTATATATGGGTTACATAACGAAATAATCTACTTTTTTTTACACTTTGCAGACAGAAAACATCCAAAATCTGACCCGGTCTTAAATAGAATGACAAGGGACTTATATCTTGACTAAAATCTCTCGGCGACCCGATGATCGAATCTTGGTCCAAATGACCCAATAGCCTAATATTGACCCGGTGACCTGGTCTCGTTCATGTGGTTTGAATGGATTCATATTGAAATTTGTAAGATTCCTTGAGAAGTGAGCATAGTATGTACAGGAATTTCATTTTTGAGAGATTTAATAGATTTTAATGCTTAACACTTTAACCACAAAATTCTATGAGAGTTGCCTTTCCGAGGGGGAGGGGGAATATTTGCAAACATTCGACGATATTTTTGTTGTTTCCGGAACATGAGACTATTTCCATGTGTTATGTTATATTACTATTGCTAGTAAGTTTTCGGCATGATATTCTTTGTGCTCTGGGGGCAACACCCGTGATTCCGGTTTCCTATGAAAGAAACACTGTTCAAATGCAAAAAAGTGCATAATAAGAAAATAATTAAATCTTTGCTTTGCCTTCTGGATCACCGGGTCGAAATCGAATCATTGAACCCATTCCAAAATTTGACCCGGCGACCCGTTTCAGCTCTGATTTCTTATATGAAGTTCGAAATCTGTCGTTATCTCTATTTCTGAGCACCTAGCTTAGTTGCTATAGCGTTGACTTCCCATTCGGAAGGTCCTGCATCGATCCCAACACCCGGCAATCCTAACTGAACTTTCCAGGTTATTTTTATCAATCTCACCACTCTAATGTTTGTTTGGTACCTTCAAACTAGGTCCTGGTCAAGTTATTCCTCCTAAGTCTGTCTCTTCCCTACCCTATCTCGGCCTCAGACGTTAAAATGCCATAAAGAAATTCAAAATGGTTCCATTAAAATTAACACCCTTGGAACAATCCACAGGAAACTTTGCATTTATACCTTATTTCATGAGATCGTAGATCAGTGGCGGACAGCATCCAAGAATTTGTAGCTCCTTTTCGTAATTGTCACCTGAGTGCCTCTCATGTACTTTTAACTTTTACCGCAAACGATGCCATTAATTTGCAGAATACTTCGTTACTCGCTTTTAGCGAATCTCACCAAAGATTTCACTTTGAACGTCTGACTGTAAGATCAGGTACAGAGGAACTGAGAAAGTTTACCATACGTACATGTACAAACTTTATTTATTATTTTTTCTATATGGGCCAGTCTAGTATCTTTGGACTTCGGCCCGTCATGATTCGCCCCTGAGCCCTTAAAATCCACACCCATGCTCCTGCCGGGATTCGAACCCGGGATCTTCGAGTCGTTGGCCTACCGTCGTAGACAGCACGGCTACCCGTCCGGCACGTACATGTACAATTGCGGAAGACGTGGTGAATTATGGGGTCCGAGATTTGAGAAAGGTTGAGAAACTATTGCTCTAGTATATGTAATACTAGTTTGTAAGTTTGTCCTTGGAACGGCAAAGGACACAATCAGATTGTTCCCATTAGAGTTATATATACACTCAGATTCATATAATTGGATGGTGGAATTTTTTTCTAAGTACGAAATTTGTTCAAGTTGGCAACACCGACCCACAACATATGTGCACGCTTCGGCCATATTCCTTGAATCTAAGTTAATAGATTCGCATAGATAGATCTAAGTTAATAACTTACAGACTTATCTTCAGACGATTAAAAGCCCCTTTCTTATATGCAACCCAAAGAACACGAGCATCGTGCGGGTTATATAAAGTAGTAGGATGCGTTGCTTTATGTAAAAGGAGGTCTGAATCAAATCTTTACACCAGGTAAAATAGTCTACGGTAGAGGTGTTCCACTTTTCGATATATCGAATCGATGTCGATATTTACATGTCAATTGTTCATATTCGATATATTTTGATTCGATATTTAAGTTCGATTTTTCGTTAATTTTGTTCTATATTGTAATATGATATTTTGCTTCGATATTACAGTTCGATCGATACTTCGTTCCGATATTTCAGTATAGTGTTAAATGTTGATATTCAAAAACTATTAACTTTAATATTCAATTTCAAAAAATCGATAACAGAGTAGGCGACAAAATTTTCAGGGGCGGCATTTTCAAAACATTTGCTCCTTTCAGATGGAAGGAGATATTTTTCGATTTTTTGATATGTTAGTTTGATATTTTAAAAGCACAAAAAACTCTTCCTATAGTGAATTATGAAGATTTCTGCTATTTTTACCATTTAAATTATGGGATTTTATTTGATTAATTAGCTAGATACAGCACCTTTCAGAACTTTAGATTATGGTAGATGCTTTCATTGAGAGTTTAAAAGTACTTAATGCTACGCGTATTTCCAGTCCAGATTGGATAGAAAAACTGAATTAAGTTTTTTACTTTTAGATATCTTTTAGCTCAGGCCGGATTAGGGTAAAGGACAAGGATATTGGAAGAAAATCTACCAGGGCCTAGTTTGCAAAGTACCATTCCGGTATTATCCTGGTGTGACACGAAACACCCTGGAAAAAATTCAACCAGGACGAGCCAGTCTTTGGGTTGAAATTCAGAACCTTCCAAATTCAATGCTAATTACCAACTGAGCCACGTCCACCCAGTTTTTAATCCAAATAATATTTATTTACAGTCCTATAGATATTCTAGAGCTCAGCAACAAGTGTTACAGCAAAGATTATTTGAACGAGTTGGTCTTCCTGATTGATTAACATACAAAAATTGGAAATTAGAAACTAAATAGTTACAGGTTTAAGTAAAATTTGATAATACTATAACATAAAGTCATAGTAATAATTTATTTTATTAGTAAATAAGATCTAAAAATGTTTTAATATAATTAGATATTCTATTAGGATTATTAGCAATAAAAATAAATCGTTTTAATTTTTCATGTTATGTAATAAACGGAGAAACCATTTTTTTTAAACGTATATGCCTAATTTGGTTCGCTACCCACAAAATGCTTCACTGCCTTCCAGGAGCCCACGGACAACAGGTTGGGAATAACAAAAGCTCTTTTTGTAGCATATGTTCCAAAGTCACTCAGTGGCTTTGTTGTTTTTGAATAAGGATGAATATTTCCCGTAAATAGAAAGAAATGACTCCAGGTAGGTTGGTCAAGAGGTTAGCGCGCTCGTTTTCTGTGCGTGGTCACGGGTTCAATTCTCACCGGGATCTGTTGAACAGAGTGGTTCGGAGCCCATCGATTTACTTTTTGTGCTGAAACTTGAAGGGGAAGTGTTGGGAGGTTGCGAATATATCACTCATAAGATCTAAAAGATACGGAAAGATCTAGCATAAAACTAACAATAAGATGGTTTGTTTGGTTAAGAAGGTTTGTACATCGAACTCGGATTAAATGATTCTTGAGTCAAACATAGCGACAGCTTAGAAGTGTAGTGTTAAATAAACCCCTTCCTCACTAGTCATCTTGCAAAATTCTAATTAAGTGATATTTTTGAAGCTACGAGATGGCACCACTGTATAATCGTAACGGGATAACTCGAGGGAAGTCGGCGAACCCAACAGCAGAACGCCGGAAAACAAGAAACGTGGTGGATGTATCCTGGGCTGGAGTGCTCAGTGTAGCACGTGCAAAACACACCCAGCCAGCAGCTAGCAGCCACTCAACATAGAATGTGCGACAATAAGAATTCCGAGTAAATACACTGTGTATTGATTTGTTTTCGCTGGTGTTTACAGACTTTAACGTGGTTCTTCGGTTTGCAGGATAGCTAATACTTGGTGTTTATTTCATCATTTCAGTGAGACTTCAGAACAAACCGGTTTTTTAAATTTTGTTTTTATAAACCGTTCCGTCACATCTGCACACATTGTGAGGTTCTGAAATTGAAAAAGAAAACAGGACTGCGAATTATCAACTAGACTTACTTTCCTCTCGGTATTTGAGAGTGCTGCATTTTTTTAAGCAGCAGCAGGTACCCAGAGAAGAAATAACAGAAACATGGGGCGGGGGAATGCTACGAAATTTCTTCGGAAAACCGATTCTGTAGTGGAGTCCTCTACCGGCAAAATTGAACTTAAACGCAAAATCACCCTATTGAATGGTGTCGCTATTATAGTAGGAACAATTATAGGATCCGGTATATTTATCTCGCCGAAGGGTGTTTATGAATATACCCATTCTGTTGGACTATCTCTCGTGATATGGACACTGTGTGGAATTTTTTCTATGTTAGGTGCGTTATGTTATGCCGAATTAGGAACGTGTATAACACGGTCTGGAGGCGATTACGCGTATATTTTAGAAGCTTTCGGACCATTGCCAGCTTTTCTTCGTTTGTGGATGGCTCTTATTATCATTAGGCCAACCACTCAAGCTATCGTAGCACTGACCTTCGCACAGTATTTTGCCAAGCCGTTCTTTCCTGACTGTGAACCTCCAGAAAGCGCTGTGAAACTGCTTGCAGCTGTATGTCTCTGTAAGTACCCACATATATATAATTATATTTATTTATTTAAGATTAACTTATGGAACAAATCCAGTTCAGCATCTAACTTCATCTAATCTATATGTACCTAAACTAGTCTCAGCTAATATGATCTAAAGAATCTGCTAGGAGTGTGTCCATGAGATCCTGCCTTGAAATTTTGCTAGGAGAATCTACGTCTTACAGAGCTGCCCATAATCCCGCTGCTAAACATCGTACCTGAGTGGACGTTAGCGGGCAGGCCTTTAGTTAAGGTACCAACTCAATATTCATCTCTCGTGAAATTGATGGAAACTGGAAATTGTCAGGTACGATGTTTGACAGCCGGGTTCTAACCCACGTGCTTCCTCTTCCCAAATACGCAATCCTGATCTGAAATTCGCGGCATTAACAAATTCATCACAGGGGTTGGATGCTATTGGATCACAAAACATTAGATAGCACATTTATATTTATCCCAGTGATGTTTCCATGAGTTCTTGCATACTAACGAAGGCAGCTGAAGCGCTCATAACGTTAAAGAGTATAAAATATTACCTCACCTACCATGTTTCACTCTACACATTTAGAGTTCCAAACGCAATATCTAGCAAAGTTTTCAAAGAAACTAGTAACTTATTAGTTTGCATGCTTTTGTAAATAGAACCTAAAGACCATTGATATGTTGTGTCACTTGATCCACATTCTTCTTCTTCTTTAAAAATGTAAATATAAGCACGCCAAAGATTCGACCCCACGTCCTCCGGATCAGCTTTCCGATTAACCGTTAAACGAAGCTAGAAGCACTCAGTAAAGAGGTAGCTCTTCTTATAAATACACCAAAGGTAGTTGCTCTCCTTCTAATACAAAAAAACACTAAAACCTAGACGAAAAACACCAAAACCAGGCGGAAATATTACTGCAGCGAGAAGGTCGTCGTAATCATAACCATAATTCGTGTTTTATTCTATGGCGGCACGGCCATCTAGCTTAGTCCTCGGGATTTTTATTTCTTTTCTGACTCAGCAGATGATTTGTCTTTGTTAATGACTATATGTAATCTACATTCCTCTTTCCCCTTTAACTCTAATTTGCATCCTTCAATATAGATTTTTTTTGCGTGAAGAATGCCTTAACCAGTTTCGTTTCGTTTGTTTATTATCTACAATAGTCTCTTCCATGGATTCTGAGACTCCCCAGTGAGGGAGTATTACTCCTCCAAATCGTCGAGCACACACCCAAACTTTAATTTTTTTTACCCTTTTTAAAATTCGATAGAAACCCTGCAAAACTCTACTTCCAAGCCTCTAACTTCGTTTTTACACCCTCTCAAACTGAAAATCCTGACATAATCCCTGTTTCGCTGTTCCCTTTTCTTTCTCTAGGATTATCAAACCTAGGGTTTCTTTTTTAGTTATTTTTTTCAACAAATAATCGAGAATTAAGAATAATAATAAGTTTGAATTTAGAATTTATTTTAAGGCCTTTAGGCATCTGAGAATCAGGCTGGGCCAGAGCCTATTTTCTAGGTACCATCCCAGCATTTGTCTGGTAAGACAGAAAAACCCCTAGAAAAACGCAAATCAGGATGCTCGGCCGCATGGATCGATTCCAGGACCTCCCGGATTTTAAGCCAACACTCTACCACTGAGCCACGGCTGCTCTGTAAAATAATAGTACGTGTTGTTTATTGCATATGACTAGGGCCCACATGTATAGACATTAAAAAGCTTAAAGATAAGCACGGAAATAAAGACAGTATCTTGGAAAACTCTTGTTTTTTTTTTAATCGTGTTTTGACGTGAAAAACTGGATTTTTTTGTATTGGTCCTGGAATTTTTAAAATTGAGATGTCTTTAACAGAAAATATATTTATTTCCTTTCAGAAGTAGAGGAAAGACAGAAATAAGATAAAAAAGCAATGCGAAAAGATGATTGAAATAAGTATTTAAAAAATAAAACTGTACCTGAGAAACAGAAGTCCAATTTTGGCCAAAACGTTATTAATGCAGGTTTGTACAGCATTTGGAAGGCTCTACATAATGGTTGCTCCATTCTGGTTGTAAATATGTTAAATAAGGAAGTCTGTTATGTAGTTTGTTCATTTAATTTCTACTATACACATATGATAGGAAGTATGTTTTCTTCGTTTTCTAAAAACAAAACAAAAAAGCAGGGATTTGTGACTTACGCGGTTCTAGCTCTCAGATATAGAAAAAAATAAAGAGAGAAAGCAAACGAATTAGCCCTAATGAGCAAATGACTGATTCTCTCTTTTCCTTGTCCGTGGATTTTCAACCATTGTTGGTATTCCTGTTTCGATTCACGCTAAAGAAACATAGCAGAATAGTTTCACCTGTTCCTCCCGTCTTCATTTGCTTCAGACACGTACCTAGAAGTTGCTTTCGGGAGGAAGGGGAGGGGGAGGGGGTCCAAGGTCTGTCTGGGTATGGAATTTACGTAGAAATTAATATAATTTTGTCCAAAATGGTACAAATTTTACAAGAAACTAAGAATTTCGGGAGTCCCCCTAAGTATGTTCCTGCTTTAATCGATATTAATGAAACCCATTATCTCCTTTGAACTAAGAATATTTTTGTTTTGGCCCCCCTGTCGGAAACAAATTGGCAAGTGCCATAGATTTTTTACTCCTCGTACGCACTTAGTTGATATTTAAAAGTATTACTGCAGTACATTGAGCAATAAAATTTCATTTAACAATAAAAGATCAACTGGTTAATTTATTATTAATATTGCTTCTTCTTGCTGTAATATATTCTGCCATGAAAGATTCTTGTGAAATATTTCTTTGATATGTCCATCTTTTTAGGTTTCTTGATAGCGAAGCTATAGCTAAAGGAATCATATAATCCTGCTCAGTCCGTCCTTCCGTACACATAAATTAAATCTCAGGAAGTACAATGTGTAGAGAGATGGTTGAGATGTTACTGGAAAGGCTAGACTAGCTCAGAGCCGTCGGTGCAGTGTTTCAACGTTGCCAACCTATTGTTTGTAAAGCCAATTTTTAAAATGACTACCATTTCGTAATACCTATCTGCACAAAAATTGGCATAAACGTTATTGGATAGAAGGAAAAAAAATCTGTGGGTACCATACCGTCCCGAAAGGATTTCAGTTGTCAGTGTTGCCAACCTATTTTCTATACAATTGAACTTTTCAAATTGCTTCCATTACATTAGAAACAGCAGCACCAAACTTCGCATAAATATTATTCCCTAAGCACTCAAGCTGCCAATGTTGGCAACCTATTTTATAAAAAAATAACTTCTTTTGTGACTTAAATGCTATCAAGTGACCCAGTCCTTAACTTGTTACTTGTTTTATCTTTACTTTCGTGGAGATCGAGAAACTGGAAGCTTCTACACACTTCTGTTTTGCCGAAGAGTGAAGGAGGTGGGTGAGCAATGTTCGATTTGCCGAGAAGGGGGGGAGGGGGGTTCCCTGGTGCGTGAGGATCTCATCCCCGGTTGTTGATTCCGAATATCATCCCAACCAGGAATCAAATCTTTGTATTTTTCTATCCAAACAGGTAGTATGGTGAAACTTACTTTAACCACTAGTTTTAGGGTCCCCTCTTTGCAATTTACGACTGGAAATGAGTGTACTTGATCGGAAACTGAACTCCCTACATGGATTACACATGGAGGGTACTCGGAAAATATAGGGTAAAATAAAGTAATTAGGCAATATTGTTTTTCAGAAGCTTTTTACTAAGAAACGTAGTGATGTAGATAGAATTCCGCTTTTGATGGAACAGATAAAGTGATGTGTTTACTTCAAGTTATGCTACTGTTAAGATATCTCCCTTGTGAGGAGATCAGTGCACTATAACACAAATAAAATATAAAGATGTCCACAATGTAGCATAGACCCGTTTGAAGTAGCTGCTACATAGCTATTAATAGTTAATTCGTTTAATATCATTATTTAAGGAATTGAGGATTAACACGTCAGTTTTCTTTGAAATTTCTGTTGTTGTTTTTTTTCATGTCTGAATAAAATACTTTTAGTTACGAGTTTTCTAATTGGTTAAATAATTTCCTTAGTAATGTTTTAGCCTAGTTATTTATTTTATGTTAGGGTAATTTCCATGTCATTTTCCTTAATTAGTGTGATTAGAGAAGGGAAAAAGTTTCTTAATTAATGGATTGGTATTATTAAAGGGATGTTTAAGATATATTTATTTTCTTTAAGTCATTTTAAGTTAAATTATCGAACAAAATAGTTCCGTGAAGTTTCTTTTTTTCTCTTTATTTATTCATCACCATGGAAAAGTTTTCTTCTTTTTCTTTTAATTGATTCCATTTTCCATGGAAATGAATTAAGTTAGATGGAAAAGAATATTTGGTGTGTGAAGTTCGAGTTCGCGTCGGGCATTTTTACTTTGTTTTACGTTTCATCGTGTTATGTGTGTCGGGATGAAGACTTATCTAGAAGCCCTACATGACGAGAGGAGGACTGGATTTTTCTTCCTAATTTGAAATTAACTATTAAGGTAAGGAGGGGCTTTTGTGCGATGGAGACGGGCATCCCGAAGAAGCTTTTTACGTGAATTTTAAAGGAGCAACCATTATTATTACAAATGAAATGTGTTTATTGTTTTTATTTAGAAAAAAACTCAGAATGAGTGTTTAATTTAAATATTAGTAGGGCGTCTTTTTCCCCCTTCGAACCGTTTCACATTTTGGCATGTTGAATTGATAGTCTAATATGAGGAGTTATTTTCTAAGTATTTTTTATCCTAAATCTTTTCAATCTTCATGAGTATTTAATTAAACGAAGCCGAAATATAGTGCTTTCGTATCGAAGTTTCCGATATTAGAGTACAAAGTTCAAGAAATTTTATATCATCTTTTAACTTCTTTGAATTTCCTGAATTATAACCAAATCGTGTTTAAGATGAAATTTTATCTCATGGAACAGATGTTGCAAAATGTTAATTCAAGTTTAAAAAAAAATGGAAGAGCTTTCTCGTTCAGAAATTATGTTAAATTTTATTTGTGTTGAAATAAACTCGAAATCGTTAATTTTAAACTTTGTCAAAGTCAGGTTGTTCTGGTTGATTAGAATTGCTTATGATTTAGATACCAAAAATGTAATTTTTATTCTTAAAAATGCCAAATATGTACCAGACATATTGATGAGTTCAACTTTAGTATTTGTAAATGAAAAGCCACTGATTTTTTTTTAAAAAAAATCTTGATTTTCTCTAATGAAGTTATTTCTCAAGGATTTTATTAAGAAAATTCTTTTCTATTTATTCAAAGAAATGATTAATTATAAGTTAGTTTAGTTGAAGGTCAGTTACGGTTCTTAAGAATTTTAGTTATTGATTTCGATATCAGGATTTGAAGGTGAACTTTATTATTGTTGGTACTTCGCCTTGTTAAGCATCTTACGTCAACAGGAGTTGTCTTTTATTAGGTTGGTTTAGGTGAGAATAGATTGATGTTTTGATGAGGGAGAACGGATATAATAATTTATAAATTACGAAGATATATTTAATTACAAGAAATGAATTTAATATATGGTTATTAATTATTTAATTTAATTATATTATATGACGTGGAATAAAAGTGTTTCAATATATTGAATAATGATTTTTTTATAATATGAAGAAACTAATGAGATATTACACTGCAAAAAATAGCTGTGTTAATTCAACACCAAGCGGTGTCCCAGCGTGACTACCACTTTTTATGTGTTAAATCAAACACAACATACGGTGTTGATTTCGCTATTTGGAGAAAAATAGTTACGGCTGCAGCGAGATTTGAATATGGGTTGCTCAGTTAGAAGTCGAGTGTATTACCGACTTGGCTAAATCGTCAGACAGAAAAGGCACTAGATGCAAACGATATTTAGTGAACAGCATTTGATTTAAACGACTACACTATAGATTTAAACAGTGTGGGGGGGTCAAATATATATTGCTGAACTCCCCAAACAAACTAAGTTACTTGCACGACTTATCCTATGGTTTAATCACTTCTTATTTGTCAATTG
Source organism: Lepisma saccharinum (assembly GCA_022664845.1). Taxonomy (NCBI): domain Eukaryota; kingdom Metazoa; phylum Arthropoda; class Insecta; order Zygentoma; family Lepismatidae; genus Lepisma; species Lepisma saccharinum. The sequence continues at coordinate 49,424 of JAGDQP010002914.1, forward strand.
GGAACCAGAATTCCCATTCATTGAGAATGTTCTATTTCTATGAAAGCAAGCAAGATGACGACAGACAAACACTTGAGCAGCATTACTGCTTTCTTATCGTATTCTCAATGGAACATATTCTCAATGAAAGGGAATTCTGATTCCTAATTGACAAGCGGAAAAGTGATTAAATCATGGCATAAGTCGTGAGAGCAACTTTCTTTGTGTTTGGGGTTCAGCAACATTTTTTTATCCTCTATATTGTTTCATTCTAGTGCTCTTTTCGTCTGATGATTTAGCGAAGTCAGTAAGACGCTCGACTTCTAACTGAGCAACCCATATTCAAATCTCGCTGCAGCCATAACCTCTTTTTTTCTCCAAGTACCAAAATCAGCACCGTGTGTTGAGTTCATTTAACACAAAAAGTGGTAGTCACGCTGGGCCACCGCATTGTGTTGAATTAACACAGCTATTTTTTACTGTGTAGGAATGAAGATGAGAGATATAGGTGGTTAAGATCTTACATCATGAAGTTCTCGTATATGCTTAACAAGCTGAAGTCAGTTTCTCTACGTTTTGTTTATCTAAGTTGCAAAGAACCGATATTTGATGCCGAATGCGGTTATACAATTTCCCTTAAACTTGATTAAGGTTGGGTATTCTGCTCTCTTGGAGATAACCCGTAAAACAAGGGGTGGTTTAATATTTTTGCAGCCACTTTCAACAAAATACTGCCAAAATACCTTACAATACATTTTAAGGTAGCAAGAACTGTGTAAAATTGTTCAAAGTTTGGAGGGTAAACATGTGGAAATTGATGGTCTATATATCTGCGACGTCCCGCTCTTGAAATATACACTCCTAACTACGTGTGAAATATGCATGTTATTCATTTGCAATCAGAATAAAGTAAGCTGCTACCTTGCTACTGTCATTGGTGAGTATCCATGTATTTCTTTTACAGAATTTTCAAGAAAGAAAATTTCTTTTGCGCAAACATTTCTGCTGTATTTAGCACATAAAAAATATTTTTTTCAGTTTTTTAGCATCTAACATATCCGCCCCCTTTATATCACTAAAAGAACCTGTGTTTTATCATTTATCTCCACTCCCGTCAAAAATTCTAACTCATTTAGGGCAGTACTAAAATTGTATAAACTATAAAACAAAAATAAGTTTAGCTTTCATAAACTTAGGAGGATCACGATGACAACGTACTGCTGCGGAGAGGTTTATAGTTAAACCAACGTGAATTCTATAAATGGAGGAAGACTGAGTAAATGAAAAGGACCTGGCAGTTTTAGAGTTAATTCATTAAAAACGGCTGGATCAATCAAGGACGCTGAATCTGAAATCAGTTTCTCTCTACCTGCTTTGCTTGAACCTAGAGGACGGACAAACTGTAATTAAAATAAGTGAAGCGGAGCCCAGTCGGAGGACTGTTCACATAAGCTACCGCCAGGCTTCAGCAGCGAGCATCAGATTCGGATCATCAGTTGCGTTGGAATATTGGGACGAAACCTTTCCAACGACACCGTAATCACGTACCATAATTCGGTACCCGCCTCTAAGATCTGAATTATCTATATAGGTAGAAATTCGTCTCGCCAAGGTATTTTCATGACACCTTAAACACCTTCATAGCCCTAGTAGTTCCTGAGTTGTAAACTTCCCCCCAGCTGTCGAGATCCGACCAGCAATCTGAATGATAGGTTTGAATTCATCTCGCGGAAATCTTTCCAACGACACCTCAACCACCTTCTTAGTCCTAGTAGTGCCTACGTTATAAATTGCCCTCTATCTCAGACATCGCCTCTGCAATGTGTATAATCTATATGGGTTTGAGCTAGTCTCGCCGAGACCTTTTCAACAACGCCTCGACCACCTCACTAGTCCTGGTAGTTCCTGAGTTGAAATTTGTCGACAGACAGACGGACAGAATGGTGATATAAGGCTTCACAGCACTTCCCGATGAATCCTAAAAGGGTCATAAAAAGATTCGAGGATTTCATTGAAACGATAGTTCAAATAGTGATTTAGATGTGAAAAGAAGCAATAATCACAAATTGACTCATGTAATGTGGTCAAATGATGCCTCTAGTGAATCGTATAAAATATGTTGCTATACAGGCAATACTTCTGATGCAAAATATTTTTTTTCAAAACGAGCCACAAAGAAAACAAAATGTTAACTTGTCACGTGCGTCAAAATAATGAACGTGGAAATGCTCATGGAACAATATCGATAGGAACTGAGTTTGAGTTATGGATTAGGAAAACACCAACACACGCATAACACCCTCCGTTGCTGGATGAGTGAGAGAACGAGTAGGTACATTGTCAATGTCATGTCACTAACAGATACTCGTACAAAAGGCACGAAAGAACATCATTGTAAAGGAACAATAGAAAGTGTATTACGTCAATATCTGTTTTTATATTCCATCTAAAGAACAGAAAGAAAGCGAGCAGATGTTTTCAAGTTTTCTTTTACGCTATCTGCATTGTGTATTTTACAGACATTATACTAATGGATTTATAAATATTTCAGAATGACACCTTTGTTAGACTTCGGCTTACTCTACAAAGATGGCGTTGATTTAAAAGACACAATGCATATACACACTATTACGTACAATGTTTCACACAAAAAAACTACACTTCTTTCACATTTTTAAATAATCTTTTGTGCACCCCTAAATCAGTCAACTTTTGAGCACCCCTTGTATACGGTACTTCTTCACTTCCTATCTCTATTTAGAACATTTTTAGTGTATACTTTTTCATGGTAGTTAGAGTAAAGGCACCGAATATGAGACCGTCTCCTAATATGAAACCCCGAGCTAAGTGCGTGTGTGCTGTACTCTGTTGGCGACTGCAAAAACATCTAACATATTGGGTAAGCCGCAGCATAGTTGCTGTGATTCTGAAAAAACAAGCTGGTGAAGAAAACAAACATTTTTGTGTGCTGATTCCGTACGAGTTTTCTATGAAAGGTGGACGCCGGTAAAACTCGCGTCTAAATTTTTATAATGAAGTTGCTAATATGGAAGATTAGTGCAGCCTATAACGCTACAAGTCGGCGAAAGAAATTGATGTAAATACCACTAACCACTTGTAATAGAAATATTGAACAAGTTGTAACGTAATGACACACAATCTTATTTTGTGTATTTCATCTTACCTTTTGGACACTATTACTGGATATATGTATCTTTTGTTGTGTTCTGTCAATCATAAAAATAAAAATTAATAAAAATACTCTTTTGTATGTATTGGAAAGTTACAATAAACTGTTCTATTGCATCATTCGATATCATGTTAGTAATACAAAAGAATGGCAAATTTGCGCAGATGAATATAACTGGTTCTAAGATTGCTATTCCAAATTATAATGGCGGGCACTGAAGCTCCTTATATGAGACCCATGGTTACGCCATAATAGAAACCGCGTTGTTATGAAGTTTGTGGTCTCACGATTGTTTACAATCCTATATTTCAAACCTGGGTGATGAAGAAGATGATGATACTAATTGTTTATTTTGCGGTACCTTGTATTCTGAAGATTACCATGGAGAACAATGGATTCAATGCGTACGTTGTTACCAATGGGCACATGAATATTGTGGAGCCATAAATTCCCATTTAATCTCCTCACAGTATCAGAAATCAAATTAATCAAATATTTTGGTACGAATCTGTATGGGTCTCATATTAGGCCCAAGTTTTTTCTCATTAAAATTTTGTAGGTTTTTAAGTTCGTTCTAGTAATACACTAAATACTATAAATACACATGTACAACTTATGTATTTGATGAATCAATACATAATAATTACATGTACAATTTGTTTGTACGGTTAGCTTTCATTTTGATTCGTTAATACAGTAAAATAAAAATGGGTCTCATATTCGGTCTCTTTAGTCTATATCAATAATCAGTTTTAGTTTAGTAGCCTACGAAAGAAATAACAATTTGGTGGGAGTCGTGATAAAACTCAGGTCGCCTGTTTCATAGCCTACTGCTTTAATCAACTTAGCTATGAAGAACAGAGTAAATTCTTCACATCTGACGCTATGTGTCATATTTAAAAAAAATAAAAATAAAGGGGACAAGCATTTATCACAAGTCAACTCATTTGAGGTGTGTAAAATACAAAGTTGATTCATTTGAGGCATGTAACCCAAGATAAAGTTCACCCATTTCAGACATGTAAAAGATGGAGTCGATTCACTTAAAATGTTAAAAACAGAAAGTCGACTCATCTGATGAATGCAACCAGTGTGTGAATTACGGGGGATGAGGGGGAAAAACCCTCCCCTGTATGAATTTCTTCACGCGTGTACCATGTATAATAGAGGAAACATCTCATTATTTTCTTATCAATATAACCCTTCATCCCTCTCCCTTGTAAAAATCCTTAATTCGCACACTGAATTTAGAGTTCACTCATTTGAGGCATGTAAAAGATAAAGTTCACTCATTTCAGGCATGTAAGAGATATAGTTCACTCATTTGAAGAATGTAAAAGATAAAGTCGATTCATTTAAAGTGTTTAAAACGTACAACGACTCATTTGAGGAATGTAAAAGATGTAATTCACTGATTTGAGGCATGTAAAAGATATAGTTCACTCATTTGAGGAATATAAAAGATATAGTTCACTCATTTGAGGAATGTAAAAAATATAGTTCAGTCATTTGAGGCATGTAAAAGATATAGTTCAGTCATTTGAGGAATGTAAAAGATAAAGTCAATTCATTTAAAGTGTTTAAAACGTACAACGACTCATTTGAGGAATGTAAAAGATGTAATTCACTCATTTGAGGCATGTAAAAGATATAGTTCACTCATTTGAGGAATATGAAAGATATAGTTCACTTATTTGAGGCATGTAAAAGATATAGTTCACTCATTTGAGGAATGTAAAAAATATAGTTCAGTCATTTGAGGAATGTAAAAGATGTAATTCACTCATTTGAGGAATGTAAAAGATAAAGTTCACTCATTTGAGGAACGTAAAAGATATAGTTCACTCATTTGAGGAATGTAAAAGATAAAGTCG
>JAGDQP010002914.1:59812-99207 GCA_022664845.1 Lepisma saccharinum
ATCACTTACGACAACGTCACGCGAAAACGGTCGTGGTCGAAGCGCGGTGCGCAGGCGCAAACGGTGCCCAAGCCAGGATTGACGGCCAGGAAGGTTTTGCTGTGTGTTTGGTGGGATTGGCAGGGAATTATCTACTATGAGCTGCTCCCCTACGGCCAAACCCTTAACTCGGAACTATACTGTCAACAATTGGACCGTCTGAAGGCAGCAATCGCCCAGAAGCGGCCAGCTTTGGCCAATAGGAGAGGCATTGTGTTCCACCAGGACAACGCCAGGCCACACACATCGATAGTGACTCGCCAGAAGCTCCGGGAGCTTGGTTGGGAGGTTCTTATCCATCCACCTTATAGTCCGGACCTGGCACCGAGTGATTACCATCTGTAACTGTCCATGGCGAACACGTTTGCTGGTGCAAAATTCGCGTCGAGAGAGGCTTGTGAAAATCGACTGTCTCAATTTTTTGCCAATATTGACAAGGGCTTCTATGAGAGAGGCATCATGATATTACCTTCCAAATGGCAACACGTTATCGAACAAAACGGCGCATATGTGACCTAAATCGGATCATTCTAACTATGGTAAGTCAAGCCTTCAATGTCATGCAAAAATAATGGATTACTTTTTACTACACCAGATATTAACTGTGTATGTTGGTAGGGTTTGTATTTTCTAACCTGTGGGTATCCTGATCATTTTGCTGGGCGTTCTGACCGTTTTTGTGGGCGTTTTGACCATTTTCACCAGTGGGCTATCTGACCAGTGGGCGTTCTGACATAGATCCATACTTTTCCCAACTCTTCCCCGTCTTGAGCCATAGATGCCTAAAAGGCCATAAATAAAATTGAAATTCAAATGAGAACATTTACATTCTAAAGCAAACTTTGTGCATCTGAAATCGGTCAACTTTTTTAAAAATCAACTTCTTGTTTTCTTTTCATACCTTCGGACACTATATGGAACACTTATTTGTACACCTTTTTCGCATAAGTCATTTCGTATAGCAAATGAACAATAAGGTTGGCGCGAGCAGTGATAGAACCTGAGTCATTTCGCTGGGAATCCGAGAAACTACCAAAGACACAACAAAATTCATTACTTTTTTTTCTGTATACATTAAAGCAGGAAATAAAAAAAACAAGTAACACGAATTTTATCATGACGTTTGCACGCGTGGGTTCGAATCCCATGCTCGTCGCCACTTTGTTAGATGACCTGATTGATTAAATATTATGGGATGGTATCTAAAATGCACCCACTAACAATCTTAGAATTCAGTAAAACGATGATCTGACATATTCTAGTAATGAAGCTTTATTCGTTTGAAGATAGTTTCACAGAAATCGTAATTGTACTGTTCACTGACATACAGTGTCTATATCTTGTTTATCTGGGATATGCTTCCTGTAACATTAGTTGCATTGTACGTACCTAATTATCAGGTATCATTGAAATACCTTTTCTTTGATAGCATAATTCCTATCGTGTAATTAGATGTTTAAATATAAAAATATACTAATATTGCATTACATCATTATATCCTGAACGCTAGTGATGTCCACGATTGCTAATTCATAGCCTACCAAGTTTTCCATATCTTAAGACGTGTAGAGAAAGCAAATAATAACCTTAAATGTCTGTCACCAAGGTTTATACGAACACAAGGTATGTAAATAACAGGTAAAGCATTCCCTCCTCATTGGCTGAATGGCGTCTGACGCAACTGGCAGATACTGTCGTTAAGCAAAGAGTATCCGTTTAGAGAAATCTGTCTGTATTCTAGCATTGGAAATCGCCAGCTAGCTAACGACAACAACAGCCAATCAGGGCAAGTCATACTATCACACTCTCTCGCGACAGGGGAATTAGCCTAGACTTCACTAGGCCATGATATATGGTAACATTTGAGATTTGCCTATCATATATGGGAAATTTAAAAATGCTTATCGAATTCGACTTATAAGTTAGAACCAAACCTGTCATGCCACCCGAAGTACTGAATATCGATTTTGTTTGATGTTGCGTTCCCCTGAAGGAGCGTTACTGTTACTCATATTTCCCTGTCAGGGGCTCGCTTAGTTATTACATTGATCTTTGGATTAATAAGTTTCCCGCAAACTCCAACAACTTACGTCATCACCGGAATTCAAAAAGTGTTCACTGTTGTCCGGAATGGACCAATCTGATACAAACATAGTTTGCGCACTTCAATAAAAGTCAAGGTTTATAATAATGGTTGCGCAATTCAATAAAATTTTATCATTCGTGAACACCGTATGTACGAGTTAGGGCTGATTTTCATGAAAGCTTGCGATTTGGGTGAATTGAAACACGTGTTTTATTGTAAGGTAAGTGTAACACGTGTTTCAATTGGCTATTCACCCAAATCACAAGCAACGCAAGCTTTCATGAAAATCAGCCCTTACCTTTATTAAATTTCCTTCTTTTGTGTGTGTTCTGACATTACGAGATATCTATAACGTTATAGTGTTTCAATAAACAACAATAAATAGATGGATTACTTAGCTTTGAATAATTTAACTACATAATTGCATTAATATAATATACAGTATCATATTTAAAAAACAAATCAATAACTATTTAACAATTTAAGAAACGTTATCATACAAAAAAGAACGACGTTAAGTAATAACGAGATGCGGGTCATATTACTCATATGGTGGAAAGAATGTGCTTTAAAGAAGATAAAATTTGATTTGTCAGCACCAGAAGAAGCTGAGTAAACGTTTTGGTTCAATATCACAAACGGAATTGCAAAATCAACGTTTAAAGTTGTATAAATGTTGATTTAGTTATAATGCAGATAGAAAGTTAGTTAATCTCAGATTATCTCTACAAAATTAGTTATCAATACAAGTTGATATTTGTATACCTGCATATCCAGTTTTCCTAACTATAAATCCCTCAAGATTCCAGGGAAGTTTCCAGTCTTGAAAAGTAACATTCGTAATGAATCTTTGATTTGGCTTCGTTCGATAACTTTTTGTATTTCTACAGGAAGTTGTAATTATATAGCTGATTAAATGCACGTGATAATTATATTTAAGTATATAATTTATCTTATTTTTGTGTTACTGAAAAATGCGGTCGTACCGAAAACTGGCATTGCATAGGAAAATAAATGAGTAAAGAATGCAAGCGTGTGTTATTTTTTTGTTGATCAATGCAAAAATTTAAGTTGACATCTCAACCATTTTTGTATAATAGTAAGATTGATAAACTATATTATATCTACCCTGTAAATATTTATTATCGTTCTAACGCAATCATTCAACACAAGATTGCACAATTCCCATTGCAAAAATTCCAGTTGGCTTAACTAATCCTATTTTTTTTTTAATGATTTTTTTCAATACCAATAAAGTAATGAATTTGTTGTTCCGTTTCATGTATTTTTTCTTCAAATAGGACGACAGTTCATTATAATTAAATATATTATGTGATGAGGCCAAATGCAATAAGTTCCACTTTTTCTCACCAAAGATTACTAACCTGCAGTGTCACCTACCGTTAGTTTTGAGAACTCGCTAAACTTTTTTTTTTTTTGCTACAGATAGACGGTCAAAACGGGAATAAAAAAGTGCCTTATTTTCAGCAATAATTTGGAGTATGCTATCAAGAGACCTATAAAAGTCTTCACAAATTACCACTAAACTATTTCAGTACAAGGAAGCTCTCTATTGAGCAACTGACTACATATTTAAATCATGGATGTCTAAGCTATTAGCGTACTTCTTCTATTTTCTCTCTGTTTTTATTTAGAGTGGTATTTTTTATAAAGAGCGAAACATTAAATATTTATTTAAATAGTTATAGCGGATTTAGACCAAGAACATCACAAAGGATATGCACGTAAATGATTAATATCCTAGCGCATCATCCTCTTTTTTTAGGTCCCTGGATAGCATAGCGTTAGCCATTGACCTATTGCTAACAATGTGGGACCTTATAACACCACTTTGACCGTCCCTCCATCTCTGTAAAAGAAAATACGTTATCTCACAAACCAGTATGTGCTGAGATGAAGTTGTGGTATCACTGGATTGGCTAGACTAGCTCAGAGCCGCCGGAACTGTCTTAGGCCTGGTTTACATGCAAGCTTGCGTTGCTTGCTTTGCGTGTGATTTTGTGAGTAGCCAATTGAAACCCATGTTTTATTACGTAGTACGTAGAACACGCAATAAAACATGTGTTTCAATTGGCTACTCACCCAAATCGCACGCAATGCAAGCAACGCAAGCTAGTATGTAAATCAGCCCTTAACCGGTACAGGGGGTCTCGAGATAGAAAGGATGTTCAAGTCTTACATTGTTGTGCTATGGAAAGAGTACCGGCTGCGTGCGTAAAAGTGCACAGTGGCGGCTGTACAGGCAAAGGGGTAGTCTTTGGTGATGGTTACTATGGCAACCATGACCAAATTTTAGTGATTCTAGTTCCCAAATACGAATTTTTCCAGTAAAATGGCTCAACGAAGCCTTCGCGATCTTTCGCACGTACACTTGTTTGATGTAAAGGATCTACCCTTAGCGACAGAATAATAATTAAGATGACCCTAAACCTGGAGATTGTCGAAATAAGCAAAAGTAAATTTAATTGTTAGTAAACTAAGCGAAAGTAAATAACTTATCAGTATCACATTTCGTAATATTTATCTTTTTTTTGTGCGTATATACATTAAAAAAGAAACTAAAGCAATTTGCACTAACTATTATCTCGTGAAAATAAAAGACGTCAGATCAAGAACAGTGTCATCAGACGCAGCGGCCACGCCTCGGTCCATCCTCAAAAGAGGTTATCTCCTTCTGTACAAATACGTTTATAAACAGAAGCTCGGCCTAGAAACATAGACTATTTTTGTTTGATGTTTAAATACTGCTGGTTCCTTTCCATGACCTATTGCAATTGGCGATAATAGACTTTATTACACACACACACACACACACACATACAAACACACAAAGAGAAATAAAGAGAGAGTGATTCTGTACGTGTGTAATAACATTTATTCTTTTTTGTCCATGTGATTCTTCTATAAGATAGACTGAGATAAAATCTGATAACTGAAATCTTCCCGTAAGATGTAGTTCGTGGAACCAAACAGTGTCTAATGTACAGTACGTGTAGATCTTCCTTGGCATCCAAGTCTTTTTTATTAGCAAAATTCCGTAAAAAAAAATCTAATAATTTCTACTAGTGTTTGAACTAATTACGACGTTTCATATATTCCAGTATGTTTAGTTTTTCATGCATTATATGTACAGTCAGGACCAAAAGTTTGTACCTGGGCGGACATTTTGTTCGAGTAAATTTGGAATGGTTCAACCAATTTGAGTACAGCTTTTGTGACTCATTCTCTTTAAGTTACAAGAAACCTGACTTAAATCGGCCAATTCATCCCAAATTTATTCGAAGTGAAATTTCCCCAAATTCGAATCCGCATTTATTTATGACCTTAAAGAAATTTTTGGCTCAGGCCGAAATAGAGTAGGGGAAAGGGCGTTGGAAAGGAAGTCGGCTATGACCTAGTTTAAAGGTATCGATACTATGTCGACATCAGAGCTGAAACTGAAATGCTCACTGGGTCAAGTTTTGGACCGAATCTAGGCTTGCGGTCCCGGCCTGACCTGGTAAGCCGGAAGACAGAGTTTTTTATTATTTCCTTGCGTTTGAACTGTATTTCTTTCAGGGATGAGCCCACGAGATGGCATTTAGGCTGCCCCGTCTCAAAAAACATGTATATTGTATGTTACGAGATCTCTGTCTCGTATCATATTCCATAAACATTTCTCTGCCTCGTCTCGTGGGAACACTAGGGGTGACCACCGGATGTTACCCCCAGAGCACGAAAAATACGATGCTGAAATTCCCAGACCGGGTCAAGTTTCTAAACGGGACACCTATTTTCGGGTCAGGCCGCGGAAGTTCTATTCAGCATTGTTGTTGAATTTGACTTTAAAATTATAGGTTTCTTGTTAGTAAAAACTTAACTTTGAGGGATTGCCGTTCACTATATCGGTCAAATAGGTACAATTGTAAGTAAACGACGCCCGTGAGACGATGGAGACAAAAAAAAAAAAAAAAAAGTGAGTGTGTCTACACGCGCTCCCTGTGGATGAAGGATGAAACTATACGTTGTTTCAGCATGCCCTGATTACACTGATTATACCTTCAAGGAAAAGTAAGAACTCTATACTTATAAGTTGTATTTTATATTTGTCTTCTTTCAGCTTCTTGTTTTCCTGATTCACTGTTTTCCTTAAAGTTGACCTTCAAATTGGATCCTTTAATACAACAAGAGTTTGATATGATAAAATTAATTCTATAGGTGGCAGCAGCACTGTGTGGACTTACGCCCGTCCCGAACAGAGTTTGAATCAACAAGATCCTAAACACCATTGTTTTTCTTCTTTATTCGCTCTTGTAGGGCTGTGTGATTTCTGAATTTCCATATCGAACATCAATATCGCTGACAAATCGAAAGACAAACGATATATCGAATATCAAACAATTCATATTGAAAAATCGTTAAATCGAAAATCTTTTGTATCGAAAAATCGTTGTAAATCGAATTCGATCGAATCGAAAAAAAAATGATTATCGTTATTTAAGTCGTCCACTTGCAAAACCTGTTAAACGACATTTTTTTTTTTTTTTTTTAAATCAAGTTATAATGATCGTTTGAATTGTCTCAGCGTCCTCTACAAAGATCTGAAGTTAGCCAGGAACATAAACTCTCTTAAAATCGCTTAAAAAGACAATGAGAAAGTCACGCTCACTAGCAAAACCTGTCAAATTTGCTAGTGCTACACAAGCAAAACCTGTTTTTAAAAAAAGTTCACTTGCAAAGCCAGCTAAATCGCAATCGCTACATGGCCGCCCGGAACAATACACATGCAGAACCTGTTAAAGTCTCTTAACTTTACATTGAAAGGATTCAAAGACAATGTTTTACTTTTTTCTCTACCAATAGTTTATTTTGGCAGCTTTGATTTTCACGCAATGATATTGTCAACCGCCTTATGGCTATAATCAACAGTGCGTTGTTTATTTACATGACTTTGTTGAAGTTAACCGTTACGGAAGTGACAGTGCAAACAGTACAAATAAGATTAAAGTTACAGAGACGTTGCGAAAGCAAATAATACCCCAGAAAAATCCTTTTGAGCTGTTAAACGAACAGGATATCGAAATTTTGTAAAATGTACGAAATGCTGTAATTTTTGGTAACATCGATGCGTGAACTTCTCAATCTTCGCATCTCAAAAGACTATTTTCAATTTATTTCTATTTTTCAGTTCATGCATTTTTATGCATTGTTTGTTTGTTTGTTAGAAATGTTTGTTTGTTTCAGATTCCAACATGTTTGTTGTTATGTTCGTGAGTCACTCACATGGTTTGTTTTAAGTTTTTTGTTCTAAGCACAATTTTTTCAAATTTAATAACAAAAAAATGTACCAAAACTCTAATTTTTCATTATTTTTATGCATAATTATCAAATTTTTACTAGAAATGACCCTGTGAGAAAATACAAGTTTTCGGTTGTCATTATTGCAAACATTAATTTAACATCTTTTGAAAGTGTAAGATGCATATTCATCACAAGATGGCCGAACGTCCACTAGCAAAACAAAACACGTCTAATTTGCTTTACACTTGCAAAATCTGTTAAGCGAAAACTAAATTTTTAAAAATAAATAAAAAAAAGTTGTTTAAGTGAGATTATACGGATTTTAACAGTCAACTCGAGAATTGTTTGCGCCTTTAGAAACATAAAAAAATTAATGATACCTATTATGTGACTCAGCCGTAAAATGTTTTCGCCAATTTTCTCCGTTCTGGTTTATGATGCGTTAAACAGGTTTTGCAAGTGTGACAGCTCATTGGATATATCGATTTTTCTCAATATCGAAATTTCGTTTTTCAAAATATAGATTGGTCGATATATCGCAAAATCACAATCTCTATATTGTTTCTCTACTTATTTTCTTCAGCATTTTCAAGTCACCCAACTTCTTTGTGCAGTCTCCTACTAGTCTACGTTTCAAAGGCTTCTTACACACACAAATACACTCATCGGGAAGGGCGTAAGCCATAGTGCTGTTACCGCCAATAAAATTCATTTTATCTTATCTTTACAAATACACCCACGTAGTGTTCACTTCTCCGATATATATATATGCAAGAAATATCGTGAATTTATTACCTTCAACGGCGGTAACTTTAGGTACGGGGTAACTTTGGTTAAAACTGGCATTTCATGATTGACAAGTTTTACTGGTAGTTTCGTGAATGATTTAATGAGAAAAAACTTTAACAGTTATCAAGATATGGTGAAATTCTAATAACCATGGTGTTGTTACTGCCCATAAACTTAACTTTTATCTTACCTAGCATACATTAAACACCATAACTATAGTTTATTAGCATGAACTAACACATTCCTAGTATTCGTTTTCTATTCTTCGGAACAAATATCGGATTTTCTACGTAAGTCCGCTGCTACGAAATTTGTTGCATCATTTTCTATTATAGTAGGCTGTGATTACTCTGTAAACAGGAAGTCTCTCACTAACCTTGAAATCTTTGCTCTTCTATTTCCATAATAACAATAATATTGATGCTCAACGATCTATCTTAAATGTCCTGAGAAACTGTGTTTTAATTAGAGGTCAGCTCCAGCTTTCTCATTAGCAAAGCACGTGTACACTCACTGTAGATGCTCGTGTCAGTTCGTTTCTTGGTATCATATTTTCTCTGTATCATGGAAGCTTAAACATAATGGGCAGTTCAATGCGATACTCTTACGTACCTGAAAGAGAATGTATCAGTTAGTTATATACAATGATCAAGTAATGTGAGAAGATAATACAAAATTACGGGAATGGATCCGATATTTGCCCCTCGCGCGCAACCCTTCCTTATCCTTTGTTCCCCCATGTCAATCTCTTACGTACCAGATGCGCTCACAATGTTGCCAGGTTTTGATGCTTTCAATGTAAAGAAAGCAAGAAGTCTAATACAGATACCATTTTAATCATGTTTCTACTGAATGATATAGAATGAAACCGAAGTACGTTTGTTAACTGCGTTCATATTTAAATCGATAACAAAAGTTTCATTGTATATCATAAATGAATTAGGAGAAATTGTTGATGTATGCACTTTCGATGTCTTGATGTTCAAGTAATTTAAGTACTGCTGTCAAGGAGACCGAATCGAAAGCTTTTTCAAAATCTATGAATCCCAAACATAGTGGAAGTTCATATTCATTAGTCCTTTCCATAACTTCATTCAAGGTTTGTATGTGGTCCATTGTGCTAAATCCACGACGAAATCCGGCTTGTTCCTTTCCCTGGTTAAAATCCAAGTTTCGTTCAATACGATTCAAAATAACTTTTGTGAACATTTTTGTATAGGACTGACAGTAGACTAATTGGTCTGTAGTTTTCCACGCGTTCTTTGTCCCCTTTCTTGTACAACAAAATTATAACAGCATTATTCCAACTTGAGGGTATTTCTCTCTTCCTCAGGCACATCGAGAATAATTTAGCAAGTTCCTCTTTCATTTTTTCATCTACCTATTTAAACATCTCTGCTGTGAGTCCATCTTCTCCTGGTGATTTTCCGTTCTTCATCTCTCGAAGTACTTTATCCACTTCTTATTTCATTACGTCTGGAACTTCTACATCATTTTCTTCTGAGTCTTCATGTCCTAGTTCTTCCTCGGAGTAGTACAATTCTCTGTAGAAATTTTCAAATATGTTTATAATTTCTTCCTTATTTCGTGTTACGGTCCCGTCTGGCCTCTTGACTGCATTTATTTGCTTTTTCCCTATCATGAGCTGATGTTTGGCTTTCTTCAGGCTTTTGTTTTCCTCGACTGTATTTCTAACAAGATTTTCGTTATATTTTCGTACATCCTCTCTTATTTTCTTCCTTACGGTTTTATTTAGTTCTATGTACTCAATCCTCTTTATGCAATTTTCCTCTTCTTTCATTTCCCTTCTTTTCTTCATCAAGAGTTTAGTTTCTTCTGAGATTTTGCTTCCCTTTTTCTTTCTGGTGCCTGCTATTTCCTTGGCTGTCTCTCTTATTATCTCAGTCAGATTTTATTTCTGCTATCGATGTCTTCTTCATCCTCTAACTCTTCCAAGGCGCTGAATCTGTTGCTTAGTTCTATCTCGAATGTCTGTCTGTGTTTTCCAAGATTTTCCAGATCTAAAACTGACGGTTTTCCTCTGATAAGCTTCTTTCTCTCTAGTCTAGTATTTAGTTCCAGCTTACATCTCACCATCCTATGATCACTCGAGATTTTGAAAATGTTCAGAACAGACACGTCTTGCAGAATTTCATTATACTGTATATTGTAAAATAAGAACTTCTTTATCCTAAAAGAAATACTAGCCTGCAACGAACTTGAGTTTGACTGGTTGCAGAAGACTTTATACTTTTCTTAAAAACAAAATAAAACAATTCGTACTAAAAAGTAAAATAATAAGAAAAAAAAAAGGAAATTGTTTATGCATTACTAAACAGAGAAATATGAGACAGCGCTCCATGCTTTTCTTTTTAGTCATGCACAAACAAAATTATTTTTTACTTTTTAGTACCGGTGTGCCGGTTAATAATTCTTAATTTGTTTTTAAGAGATGGCCCTAGAAACAAGGGTTGGTTCACAGTCTCATCCCTTCTTTCAAAACACTATTAATATTTAAACGATTTCCAGTTCGAGACATATTTTTCTCGTGTGGTAAACATGTCGAGTTTCGAACCAAATAAAGAGCATTTGCGGCACGTACTGCTTTTCTTCTTCAATCGAAAGAAAAACGCGAGTGAAAGCCGTCGTATACTTGTGGAAACTTACGGTGAGAATGTCGCAATGCAAGACGCTTGTGTGCCTTGGTTTAGACTTTAGACGATTCAAAAGTGGTGATTTCGACTTGAAAGACAAAGAACACCCAGGTCAACAACAACAACAACAACAAAATTTGAAGATGCCAAATTGCAAGCGTTGTTGGACGAAGACGATACGCAAACTCAATAACAAATGGCAGAGAGGTTGATTGTTGGTCGCCGAACTATTTGTGAATCTCTGCATGCCATGGGAAAGATCCAGAAGGGAGGAAAATGGGTACCACATCAGCTGAACGACAGACAGATGGAAAAGCGAAAAACTGTGTGCGAAGTTTTGCTTTCTCGGCATGAAAGAAATACTTTTTTATGCATCGGATCGTTACTAGAGACGAAAAATGGATATATTTCGATAATCCAAAAAGCAGAAAATCGTGGGTTGACCGAATCGCTTTGGAAAGAAGACATTTGGTGGGATAAGAAGGGTGTCGTGTATCATGAGCTTCTGAAACCAGGTGAAACAGTTAATACCGTTCGCTACCGTCAACAAATGATCAATTTGAACCATGCATTGATCGAAAAACGACCAGAATGGGCTACAAGACACAGCAAAGTTATTTTACAGCACGACAACGCCCCATCACAAACAGAGAAAGCGGTCATAGACACCATTCCTGCACTTGGCTGGGAACTCTTGTCCCACCCGCCGTACTCACCAGACTTGGCCTCTTCCGACTAGCACTTGTTTTCATGGACGTCTCACGCACTTTCCATGCGACAGTTCAACAATTAACGGAGATGTCAAAAAGTGGCTTCCTGACAGGACCACCTCAAAAGTACACTTTTTCTGGGAGGGCATCCACAAATTGCCAGAGAGATGGAGAAAATGTGTGACTAGCGATGACCTATAGTTTTGAATAAACTACTCTGTACCTTGCTCGTACATTAAACGTGTTTTTGTCAGAAAAATATTAAGAATTATTAACCAGAACACCTGGTACAATTGTTTTATTTTTATTTTTAAAGCAAAGTAGATTTTTAAAAAGTTATTAAATCTCTTCATGTGCCGATGAGTGACCTTTTAATTTAAAATCAAATGATAAGGAAACTTGAGCTCACACAATTTATTACAACACATGAAGATCAACTGCATATAATTTACGTTGTACTGCAACTGACTACCACAAAATCGGAAGCAAGTAGTTTCAAGGCAGTCGTTCTCAACCTGGGGATCGCGGGTTCTCTGCAAGGAGGTCGCAAGGAGAGCTGAAAAAATAAATTTTACTGCTTTCTGTAAGTTAAAGTTAACAAATTTCTGAGGTACTATTTTATTTTGTTTGCTGTTTTTATAATTACTAAAGGCAATATAATTTCTTGAATGTATTTTGAGTTTTTGGATACAGTAATATAATTAGGATATTTATTATCAAATACAACAAATCATGTGACATGTTTTGAAATGAAAAGTAAATGTTACACAAAACGCAAAAGACAAAAATAATATATGTGTGTGTGTGTTTGTTAAAGACTTCAAGAGGCTATTTAATACAAAATGAAATGAAACCGCTTATTATAAAGAAGAATAATACTTTTGTAGGTCACGGTTAGGAGACATGGTAAAAGGGGGTCGCAGGATGTAAAAGGTTAAGAAACTCTGCTTTAAGGAAATTAGAGGGGAACTTGCAGTCTTACCTAGACACCACCCCCATAATTAAACTGAATCATTTCTGTGATCAGTGATTTTTCTACATTGCCTTTAATTTGATAAAGAAACTCTTAAAATCGGCTATGTATTGGTTCTCAGTCAAAATCAACGGAATGTCAAAAGTGAAAAAACTTTAGGGCTGAAGTGGCAAAGTGTTGAAAGGCTGACAAGTTGGGAACATGGTGAGTGTGTAGAATGATAAGAGTTGAGCGCAAGTGGAGTACACTCAGGGATTCCGCCAGAATTTTCAGTTTGGGGGGAGGGTGTAAAATCAAAATTGGGAGAGAGTACGGTACGTGGAGTTTTGCACGATTTCCATCGATTTTTAAACGTAAGAAATTTAAAGTTATAGTGTGGACTCGAGAAATTGGAGTGATACCCCCTACAGGGTAGGGGGCTGGCAGAATCACTGACTATACTAGATCCGTTGTCACGGTTTCTGCTAAAAAATATATATATTTGGTGCTGTATAGCTTAAACTTCAACATGTATTTTAATTTGCCTATTGAAGAAAAAATGAAGAATTATATTTCATCTTTTGATTACATTTCAAAATTTAAAAAAAAAAGCGGGAGTGAGACGACAAAGAGAAAATACAAGGTTGTATAATTGAATTGAATTTAAGGCCTTTAGGCATCTGAGGCACAGGTCGGGATAGGGCTGAGGAGAGGGTTCTTGGAGGTAGAAGGTCAGGGCCTATTTTGTAGGTACTACCCTTGCATTTGCCTCGTGTGACTCAGGAAAAATATTGGAAAAACCTCAGTCAGGATGGTCGGCCGCTGGGAACGAACCTAGGCTAGGACCTCCCGAAAGTTAAGCCCAACGCTCTAGCACTGAGCCACGGCCTTTCGATATATAACCACAGTAGCAGAGGATATTGGGCCAATATCGGCCAATCTTGATCGATAGTGGCCGTTACTGGCCCGATATTCTATGTTGCTAGCGAACGTTGTATTCAGACGAGCGATTTTACTCCAACAGCAAAAGACTGAAGTTATTAGTTCAAGAAATCATGTACATAAAAAAGAAGGAGAGTAGCGGAAGCAGAGAAAAATCGTCGATCTGGGATGGATTCCGCGGAATTTCTCATGCAGAATGTATTTGTATTGTACCGCGTTGGCACTGATATCTTTACGCTTCTACGAGAGGAATTTCTTGTTAGGACCGATAAAATCTCTCTTCTTTTCATTCCTGTAGACTTAGTAAGAGAGACGTGAAGTAGGGAAGTGGGTAGTAGGCTGCAAGATCAAGAACAGAGAAGTGTGAAAATCTTGATAATGTTGATTGAGATGGGTATCCTGGACGGTGTTCCATCATCGAAAAATGGAGAAAATATCGATTAAGCGAAAAGTCACATTTTGACTCAACCTCGTGTAAAAAAACAAAACAAAACAAAACAAAATAACACTGAAATCTAAATCAACCCTGAACTTATTATTTCCGCTTCGAGTTATTTCTGGATCATTCCAGTGTTTCATCAAAGTTAGGAAATAAGATACTTGCACATGAAGTTATCAGAGAAAAGACATTGAGTATATTTGCGTATTGTTCGATAACCCAAATTGCACGCAGTAGAGAAAAAAATTGAATTGTGCAAACGATCTTGCTAATTGCGTCATGCAATCATTAGCGTTTTTCTCAGTTTACTTCCATTTGATAACGAGTAAATTAATATTGATTAGATGTTTTCCCTGAAAAAGCTCTTTCTTCTTATTGGAGCGCTGCATATAGTGGCAGACCCGCCAAAGCTAGATTAAACTTCTTTTATCCCGTTGTTCTGTGTTCTCTTAGCGTACGAGTTTTCTCTCTTCCTGATTGGTTTATAAGTTGAATATGTTTTCTTCCTCTTCACTTTTGCCTTCAACCACACGTTTAATTTCACTCAGTAATACATATATTTTAGCTGTAAAAGAATGTCCTAACCAATTTCTTACGTCTAGTATTGCTTTTCATTCTATCAGATTTTTTATTTTTTTCATTTCGACTTCAAATCCAAAATTCGAATTTCACAAATTCCTTTGTTAAAAAATCACGTTTCCAATCAATGCATTTCTTTATGCATAGCATTTGACAATATTTCTTTCTATATTTTCTGATCCTTGGCTCAAAGTAAATGTACGTCATTGCTATTCACATTTCAAATCCTCATTTATATAAGGTGTACCAGAATTCGGCATACAAACTTGGCAGGTGAGGCAGTCATGTAAAATTACGTTTTCAGCAGCGGATTGACAGTGTTTCCAACTTATATGAAGTTTTTTTTTTCAAATGCCACTACGTTAGTTATTTTTTATGTCCCCTAACGAAGTAAGTGAAGCACAGAATGTATTGTTGCAAATTTTAAACATTTCGCCTTGTATAATCTATTATTTATTGTTTGCAACACTGAGTTTCTTATTTCATATAATGTTTGCCATCAATACGGGATATAAGTATCCAATAAAGTGACGTAATGCTATTAAAAAAAAAGAAAACTTTATATCAAGTTGGCAACCCTGTCGTCATGATGACATCACATTTGAATTTCCATTCTCTACCGTATTGATACAACTTAACTTCTTAAAACGTAATTTTACTCTAATGCATCGTGTACGATTTATCAAAAAATATTAACTTTATTTATATTTTTTTAAAAATGAGGCTCCAAGTTGCAAACTCTGTACCTCGAAATTACGAAGCGGAATTCGACAAATGATAACTCTTGTTTTGCTATCAAAAAATCATCGGGTAAGTTTGTCATTCGAATTATGTTACACTCTATTTAATTGGATGCAATTCTGTAATTCGTAACGAACTCTAAAACCTTTCTTTTCATTAGAGCAAATTTTGCGAATTCGTCTCTCAATGTGCAACTTACCCAAGTTGTATAGAAATAACTATAGGTTGCATCAGACGCGACGTCATTGATTTATCCAAGGATGCTATAGGATAATCCTAAATGAAAACAGTTACATCCGATGGCAACCTGACGTTGGGACATTCGGATTCAGATTTTTTCAAGTTTGGTTTATCCTGTAATTCTAACATCGTTGGATAAGTCAATGGGCGCATTCACGGGACTAAGGTAGAACTAAGCGGCTAAGCGCTGAGATATTATTTTAATCGTATTGGTTGCTACCTACAGCCAAACCAATAAGATTCAAATGTTCTCTCAGCGCTTAGTGTGCATTGAATGCGTCCAATGATGTAGCTTACGCCCTATAATCTTTCTTAACAATTTTTGTACTATGGGCATTTCACTACGTTATCAGCCAGATTGGAAGCGTCATAAATTCATACTTTTGTTACTACACTGTGCGGCAAAACAAACAGTACTGAAATGTGTGCGTGTCTGACGCGCATACGCGTTGTGATAATCTCTCGTGACGCCTTCTGTAGTGTTTAGTTGTGTTGAGAGTAGCGTAGAGTGCAGTTGGCGGGGCGATAATTGCTCTCAGAACAGAGGAGAAGATGTTTATCATTGAGCATTATTTCCGGTCATACGGAGTGGAGCGTCAGAATGGCATTCCTGTGCCCTTCCCACTCCCCGGGTCTCACGGACCCCCAATGCCTACATATGGGGCATGCTGAAAGAATCCGTTGTCCAATCTAATGACCTGCCGAGAAGTGTTCCCGAATTAGAGGAGAAGATTTCCTTTTGTTGCAGCAGATTGTGTTCATCAACATGTTCAACAATCTCCAGGATCGTTCTGAACTCTGCGTGAGACGTGAGGGTTTACACTCTGAACACTTACTGTACCGATGCACTTAGATATGTGCTACCGCAGTCTCCTCGCATCTTATATTGACAAATGTTGATTTCGTAGTATGGTTGTAATTTCAGTACTGTTAATTTTGCCGCATACTATAGTAAACTTAATCTTGCCTTAATATAAGTTTTATTAAGCTTCAGAGGACTAGATGAATTGATCGTACGGTATGCTTGAAATCACATTCAAGGAAGTGCTTAACTGATCGTTGATCGTGATCGATGGGCGTTACTGGCACAGCTCCATTATCGTACAAATCTTGAAAATAATCCGTCTGACTCTGATGCAACTTCTAATTCGTTTTACATTTGTCCGCGCGCGCAAAAAGAGAGAAAAAAAAAACTATTTTCTTCAAGTCTTCCAAATGTCGTATTCTTAAAGAAGAAACAAACGCATGGTTATACGATATGGATGAATTTCAGTTTTATTTTTTCCCATATTAAACTTGTGACATTCAAGGGTCAGTAGCTAGAAGCGTTGTGATATGTATTCCAGTTGTAGGTCAGTAGATAAGGAAAGGTCCATACATTGTAAACAAGGAAAGCGATTTATTATTTACTAGTAACATGCGGATATTCTGCTAACGACTCAGAATAATAATTACGATTATTTCTTAATAACATAAATTTGATTTCACAGTAGAAAAACAACATGGAAATTGTTAATATACAGGGTTCTTCCGGAAGATAATTTATTGTAGATGTTTGGTGTTGTTTACTGAACACTTGATCTGTTAACACTGGGTGATAGATAAAACCAACTGCTCAAGTTTACAGTTTCTCCAAATGTGTCCTTCATATTAAATGACACATTTAATGGATAGTCCAGTGCAGCCACTTTTATTTACTTTGTTATATAGCGGATCAGCGTTTTTACTTGATTCTTTTAATGCTTTCACTGCCGAGAAATAATCTGATGGAGAATATGGACTGGAAGACGAACGTACCTTATGAGTTCAATACGAGACATCCGGTTCGGTACAGAAAATATTCATGGTAGTGATGTCAGCACAGGAAGTGAGTTATTTTGCATCGCTGAAAGAGAAATAAAAGTCTAACCTGACTCTACATCCTTCTCTGTGCTCGAGTGACTGAATGTGTCACGACATATAAGATGCAACGTATTTTTACTTGTTTAGTGTTTGCGTCGCGCATATTTAAAAAAGTATCTAACCTAACCTTACTTAATCTATTTCTCTGAATTGTGTGGAATGTTGTAAATGAAAATGGAAGCAAAAACAGATAATTTTTAAGTACTAAGGAAACAAGTAGACGACTAGTATGGTGAAAAAAGAAGAGACAAATGACTTGGACAAGGATTGAATCCCGACCTGCCGGTTAGCGACCCGACGCTCTACTCGGTACTTCAGCTTGCCAGATGCCAGGCAACGCTTTGGAAAAGTTCTTTATTATCCATCACGTACTTAAGCACAACACTAGTAGATGGCAGTGCACTCAAAATAGTGCTACTTCTGTAATATTTAGTGTGCCGTGAGCTCAATTTTCAGGTTTAAAAAAATGAATTCCAAAATTCAAGTTTCAATTTTTGTTAAATTCCATATCTAGGATTCTGAAAGGCCATGAATTTGTTCCACTATCTAAGATGGCTGCTTGAGTTTCAAAACCCAAGGTAACCACGACCCAAAATGGTTTCTTCGAGCAATTTTGAACGAGGTAATTTTAATAACTTTGTTTACCTACCGTTTCATGTCAAAAGTACATTTTTACTCGTTCAGTATACAAAATTGTAGAATCTAAAACATCCATATAATTTCCGAATATCCCTTATCATGCTGCTCCATTCCTTCTCTCTTTATATGTGTATGTATGAGTGAGTGAGACATTCGTTGAAATTCTTTATCTGGTTTATCAACCCATTATCGGAGAGTAGAGTTGGCTAAGTGGAAGCGTGCTCATCTTGGCGATCTATAAGTAGAATCGATCCTGGTAGCGTTTTGCTTCAGGTTACTAGACATATGCTACGACAGTTTTTTCAATTAAGGTTATAATCGCTACCTTCTCTTCCTTCAACAAAGTAGTGACGTTAAGAAAGTCCGAACAGTACGAACTTGTTCGATAATTTCAAGAAATTGAAATGCTTAGGTTCACTGGCAACGAGTAAATGGGGACTTGGATGTTTGAACAGTCGTTGAAAAATTTTACTGCGCGAATAACACTCACTGCAACTTCTATAATAATAACAATAGTCATCAATAGATTATTTTTCTCCCAGATAAACACTAGAAGATGTCAGTCACGTGTTCCGACAGAGTTAATTTATGATTCGGCTACAGCTGCTGGTGAAAAAAAAGGTACATCTATTGAATATACTTCTCTAACAATTGCTGTGTCCAATGTCCTCCTTTGCCGTCTCCTCAGCTTCAATCGATCTATTCGCATTTCCTGTCTTCATTAAGTACATCATCTGATGAGGTAAAATATCTGCTTTCTTCTTTACCTCTAAATCGTTCTCCCGGCTCTGATAACATTAGTGCTATTTTTTTACGTAATGCTGCTGAATCATTGGCTTACCCTTTTTCTCGTCTTTTAAATAAGTGTTTTGCCGAAGGTGCATTTCCTTATTCTTGGAAGCAGGCTAATACCCATTCTGAAATCTGGAGATAAGACCCATGTCTCTTCATACAGACCCATTTCTCTTTTATCTATTTTGTCTGTGGTGTGTGAAAGAATAATCAAAGATAGACTTTATAATTTTGTCTCAGACTCTGCTCAACATGGCTTTCTTCCTGGTAGTTCCACCCTTACCAACCTGTTTTTGTTACTCTCTTATGCTACGCAATCCATGTCCAACAACACACAGCTTGATGTCATCTATCTAGATCTTAATACGGCCTTCGATAGAATTGATTGTAATCTTCTTTATAAATTAACTCTCCGATTTAGATCCATGGTAATTTCCTCTTATTATTGCGAGACTATCTCACTGGCCGCGAACAACGTGTTGTTCTTTCTGGGTCCTCTTCTAATTTTGTTCCCGTTCTCTCTGGTGTACCTCAAGGTAGTGTTTTGAGCCCACTCATCTTCCTTCTATATATGGATGATCTTCCATTTTATCTCTCGCCATCTAAAACCAAAATTCTTCTTTTTGCTGACGACTGTAAATTATTTCGAGAAATCAGATCATTATAGGATGTTGCTGATCTCCAGAATTCCATCTCTGACCTCTTGGACTGGTGTAATTCGTGGAACTTGAAACTAAATCCCCCAAAATCTTCTTTTCTTACTATTTCTTTAAAGAGGAATCAAATCCCATCTGCCTATATCATTGAAGATAATCCTATCACTAAAGTTTCTTCTCAAAAGGACCTTGGAGTGGTATTTGACGAAAAACTTCTGTTTGCTGATCACGTGACTTCTATAACTAACAGTTCTATGCGCTTACGGTCTTCTCTATAGATTTACAGAAATTAAGGACCTTCATTCATTGAGTATGTTCTACAAAACCTTCATCTCCCCTAAAATTGAATATTGCTCCCCAATTTGGAACATGGCTAGTATTTCTAATCTATTTCATATTGATTCTGTTCTGAACTTTTTTTCTTGCTATAGTCAAAAGAATACCATCAGTACGTAGCTTCAGCAAACCAGAGTTATTATCGGTTCTTGGTCTCCACGTTCCCTCTTCTCGTCGCAAGCTGGCAGATTTGACGTACTTATACAAGATACTTAACGGGAATCTTAGAACTGGAGAGTTAGTGTCTAAATTTTACTTCCGTGTTCGCTTGCGAATAACCAGAAATAATAACCTCCTTCATTGTACCACGCCTAAGCTAAGTATATTGCAGTGATCCTTATTCCATAGACTAGTTATTATGTACAATAATCTTGATTCAAATATTGATATTTTCGGATCTAAAAACTCTTTCCATCGAACGCTAAATACTAATATCTGAGTTATTCCTCTTGTGTATTATAATCGTCATGTTATTGATATGAATTGCTGTGTTATGTGTTGTTTAAAATTTAATTTCATGTTATTTAGTTTGTAGTAATGTTATTTAGTTTGTTGTAATGTTATTTGGTTTCTGTGTAAAATGGCAACTCCAGCTGTATCTGAAACTTCATAAATAAATTGTTTCCTTGTCTTTAAGACAATTACTAGCTCTTGAGCAGAAGCTTAGTTTGCTATATCTAAAAGAATTCCAAGTTTGATCATAAAATTCTTGCCGCAGAATGCATTAATATTTAATTAACATTAGTTTATATACACGTAGCTTGAATCCATTAATAGTCTAACATGTTGATGAAGAATTTAAAGTGGACATAACTATGCAGAAATGTAGCCTAGTATTCATGTATGTTTCGAGAAAGAAATATAGCCTCGTGTCATAGATTTTGTTTTTGTTATAAGCACTCATTGGAATTTTCAAAAGTCAGAGTTTATGCTTGGGTTCAAGTTCCATTCCGTCCAGTTACCAACATGTTTGGGTACACATTTCAACATAGTTAAGATATTGTTTATCCCAGAAATTGTGTTGAAGAAAGGGCAGTGTGATTTCTCAATATATCATTCGATCCATATTTTGTAATATTAAAATATCCGTATAAAACAAATCGATATATCGAATATTTATATAAAAATGAATAATGTTCGAAAGACAAAATATTTTTTGATATTTGATTTCCAATGATTCTTCAATATGAACGATTACTCGATTTCAAACCATTTTTGATACCAACTACAGTATTTTCGATATTAGATGCACGATATATAACGTTCGATACATCGATTGCTCTTCGATTCGCCAAAGATATCGAAGCTCGATATGGACATTCGAAAATCGAATAGTCGTAGCTGAAGGTATGGTTTGAAAGGAGAAGATAATAATAATAATGAAGACGAATTCAACTCGTAGACAGAATTAAGGCAAACAGAAAAGAAAGAGGGACAAGCGGAAAAGTTCAAATTTGATGTAAAGGATTTGCCGTTTTCGGTGGACACCTAGGATAATAATCCTAAGAGACACGTGTAAACTTATGGTAAGTCTACATTAGGTCTTATTGATCAACATGTTTGTGTGCGCGAGGATTATCTAAAGACCGTGACAATCTTCAATTTTCACTCCACTTATACACATGTGGATTTTTGCTTAACAAGTAACGATGCTTATGTATTCTCCTTATCTTCAAACTTCCTAACAAGAATGAAATTGTTTATTTTGGTTTACTGCTCAAAAATGTGCACTGACTTTGAACAATTTTTTGCGTGACCTTTATAAATTGTCACGGTCTTTAGATAATCCTCACGCGCAAAACATGTTGATCAACAAGGTCTAATGTAGACTTACCATTAGACACACTTCTTCGTTAGTCATAAACAAGCTTAATCTTTGAAGGTTGTATACTGTGATAGTCATAATGCATTTGCCTTGAGCTTTGAATTCAGGTGGGCGGAATTTTACCATTGAAATGCATTTTGTTTATCTATTTCTTACTTAAGTGTTAGATAAGCTGTATCTATACTTTTCAAGAGGGAAATCTTTAAGTAGAATAAACATTTTTAAAGATACAGACTTACAAACAATATAATCAAGAGATATAGGGAGATGTTAGCGCGAAGTGAGTGCTTTTTTTTTTTTCGAAATCTCAAAACGGAGAGTCCAAATCTTTTGTAATTCGTAAGGTGATAAAGTAAGGCACGCCTCCATTGGTTACCGCGATCACTTTCTGTACACGTGGTCCTGGATTCAAATCTGTTGGTGTTTATTGAACGGTGGAATGACCAGATCCGGATCCTCTGCCTACCTCATCCCCACTTGAGGCGAAAATGATAAAAGGCCATAAATAAAGCCAGTTTATGTAATTCGATGTATCTGAAACTCGAAAACAATATTCTATAGAGATAGTTGTATATTTGATTGTAATTGTTTTCTTGTCCAAAGTTAGTTGATAGGAACATTTTTAATGTCCTTTATTTTATTAAAACACATGTTTTATTTCTCAAATCAGCTGAATCTGGGAAATGAGTTTCGTATTTTTACATTGTTTTCTTTTGTTCACAATGGTTCGTGGTGTCCTTAAATCTTGCAATGTTAATTTAACTCATTTCCCGACGTCACACAATGATGACAATTTGCACAGCGACGTAAGTCTGGTGAAAATACAATATTCTATTGTTACTTTCATATATTATTTATTAACATCCCTGCACGCTTAAAAGGGAGGGGGAGCAGGACATGTGTTTGTGATTTCGTTTTAACAACGCAATATTTATTGCGTAGTGACTGATAACCAAGTCACGGGACAAAGGGTAGACACGGTTAGTGTTGGGAGAGGATGGGCTGTCGATTATTTTTTTCCTTTTGTCACTCCAATATACGGTATGTATTAGTGATCGAATATTATAAAATGAGTGGTTTCAGCATCACTATTCTTGTAATCCATGTATAACTCAGCAATTTCTCCTCTCTATGATCCTGTTCTTCCTCTCTCCCCCTCTCAACACTCCAAAATGAAGAGTAGGAAAAACCGAAACGAGATTTATCGTTTGGTAGTAGAAAAAATCGCCCAAAATTATACAAATTAGGAAAGACTATGATGATGTGTCCATGCCACATATATTCGAGATCCGGATCCGGATATCCGATACTCGGATCTGGATCCGAAACTCGGATCCGAGCTATATTGTTATCCAATATCGGTCAATATCGAATGGCAAAAACACTTTTGCTCATATTCCGATATTGATCGCTGAGAGGAATTTACTGTACAGTAGTTTTAGGTAATAAAGAAAAAAGTGATCTTGTTAATATACTGTATTTATTCTATTTTTCTCGTCCTATTTTCTCATCTTCATATATAGTTGAAAATTTTCTAATTTGTTTGCGACCAGAGTCGAGCCTGCAGTCTTGTGATTTGTTCTCCGTTGTCTTATCCACTCTGCCACAGATCCAACCAGTAAGAATATTTCGTCAGTTACGCATTTCATTATGGAATGTGGTGGCATTGACAGTCTTTTAATTACAGAATTACTTTAAGCAGGGAGCATGTAGATGTTTTATACATGTTATTTTGTATAACTCATTTTTATTTCTCCATTACACAAACATTCTGGATGCAGTACAATACGTTTCTCATGTTTCAGGAGTTGCTTTGAGTGTAGAAATATTTATTTACTTATTTATTTATTGTACCACGCAAATGTAGAGCGGTGTTTAGTCAGAACGGTCAAACATGATCGGTATCCAAGTTATTGGCCTAATGTAGTCCCGATATTGGTTCGTTATCGTTGTGCTGCTAGGGGTGTCCACTTTACACCCTCAAAAAATGTAGGTCCTGTGTGTAGAAGCTTATAAACTTGTTGAGAACACTTGTACTCTTACAAGGAAACTGTCTTCGGTGGGACACGAAAATCAACATGAAACTTCCAGAGTGCATTGATGATGTGTTCAAATGAACACTCCTGTAGTACTACGCTTCGAAGTTCCGTGGAACACGAGTTTACAGAGCTTTAACATTTTCGAAAATTTGTTTTTTAACGCCTGTAGTGTAGGCAACACATGGTAGTAATTGATCACATGGTTTTATAAATAAAACATGAAGACCATTGACATGACGTGTCACTTGACCCATGCTGTCATTGAAGAAAATTTCACTTTTTGCCACTAGACCACACTAAAATGTGACAGCATGAAATGCTTGACAACGATGGTACATTCTCCCTTAAATTAAAAGGAGCGTGTGTCGGGTTCCTTCTGGAAATAAATTGGTTACGAAATGAACGGGATGGGATGTTTCCTTTGGGTCACCTTGTATTTATATAATAATTGCATTTGACAGGGATCAGAGCAATTAATTAACACTTCAACTTCATCAATAACTTCAATCTAATATTTCAGTTATCTTCAGCGCAACCTTTTATATAAAAGTGAATGGGAAATGCGTAACTTCAACACTTATGTATGAAGTGTTGCCTACCCTTCAGGCGTTCAGAACAAAGTTTCGAAAACTTGTCCTGTAACTCGTGTTCCGCGAAACTCCGACACGTAGTACTACAGGAGTGTTCATTTGAACACATCATCAATGCACTCTGAAAGTTTCATGTTGATTTTCATGTCCCACCGGAGACAGTTTGTAACGTGACTGCCTCCTTCGGGTCTTGCGTTACTTCTATATAATTTGCTCCTTGTAGCTAGCTCCGTCGTTGTCGCTGTGCGGTAGATTAATAAGATTCTTGATCAGGGTCAATGTTCTGGTTCCTGAATGAAAGGAAGACAATACCTAATGCTAAGGCGTGCCCCAAAGCTACTCCACGTAGTGGGACGTACACCTGAAGATAGAAAACCAAGCTATGATCCTGTCAGTGATTCTCAGCAACATTCAAGGACCAAAGCCAAGCTCTCCACTACGTCTAACTATCACAAGCTAAACGAAAGGCGACAATTCAAAATATATTTATTTCAACAGAGGATTAAAAATATAAAGAATAACTCTACACCTCTCTCTACCTCTAGATGCTGTTCCCGACATCAGCTATATACATTCATGATGTGATTATACATCTGATATACATATTAGTTTATAAGATAATAACTTGCTTATAAAATTAATTTTCTTTCTGAAACAAATAACCTTGTAAAGAAATAAAATCATCTGCTTTTGATAACGTCATAAAACCAACAAATTTACCATATACAAAAAAGTTGCTCACTTCAATTTTACAGTAGCAAAAGTAATGACATCTAGTATCCTCCTCGTGAAACTTCAATTAACATATAAATAAGAATAACTATGTAATCTCAGGATAGGGCCATATCAAGTTTCCTTGCTAGATATATAACATGCTGAGTTATTAGAAATTTTCTGAGTAAAGTCCCGTAAGTATCACACTGTATTAAAACTGCTTTATCTATATTACAATGGTTATTTTTAGTACTGTTTCAGTAGTTTTATAACACACTGATTGTTTCACTATATAACTGTAAACAAATAAGGCTGGCTTTCATGTAAGTGCCCACCACGTGCTTCGCTTGTAATTAGGTTAAATAGCCAGTTGAAGAAAAGACTTTAAGTTCCAGAGCTGATTTTCAAACACGCTTGCGTTGCTTTCGATTTGGGTGAATAGCCAATTGAAACACGTGGTGTTTCGTGGTGTAACATGTGTATCAATTGGCTACTCACCCAAATCGCAAGCAACGCAAGCTTTCATAAAAATGAGCCCTTACTGGAAATCGCAAGCAAAGCATGCTTCTAGTGCGTATATGAAAAGCCGGCCTAATAATGGTTTTATAAAACGCTTCGTTTAATGACACCCTAATTTTCAGGTCAAAAGGTGCGTCTTATCAACCCTCAACGGGTAACATTACAGTGTTCGAATCGAGATGAGTCAAGATTTAGCGCAAGTTACAGTGAATTAGGGAGGGCGTCATTTCATCTACGTGCTAGCAGAGTACTTCGATTACGATTTGTGTAGTAGCCAATAAGAAAGTCGCGTCGTTTATTTATTGGTTACCGAATCAAATCTGAAGCAACGCATGCGACAACACGTACATGAAATGGTGCGTTTACTGCTTCTACAACAGGAACCCATGTTATTGTTCACTTCACTGCTGATAGCTTTTGTATTCGTGACCCTTTCACCTTCTTAATATCACTCAAATACTTTTCTTCTTCTTCTTCTTTTTCAAGATTGAGTTTTTAATTCCTTACTAGGAATTAGAATGTTATTAGTGTTAAGTCATGCAAATATCAAAACGAAAAAGAAAAAAAATCAAATTCTTTGCTGAACTAAAGAGTTTTATTTCTGCCACTTCATTATGTTGTTTTATTTCTTGTAGCAGTTCAATTCACTGTGACACAGAAAATGATTGTATTTCTTTTTCTTTTGTAGGTTTGTTGACAGCAGTAAACTGTGCCAGTGTGCGATGGGCGATGAGAATTCAGAGCGTCTTCACAGCTGCAAAGTTAACAGCATTGTGCGCAATCATACTTGCTGGAATTATACATATGGGGACAGGTGAGTATCTTCTCGCCTTTTTGTCATTTACAATAATCCAGCTCATGACATTCTGGTTTCCACGATATGCAAGTGACTCTCTTTTTCTCTCTCTGGTTATATTAAAACAATATAACGCTGCTTCATCAACGGAGCATTTACCATTTTGAAAAAATATCATACCTCATTTATATAATTTATTTATAAGCTTTTCTCATTTTTAATTGAGAACTTTTCCATAATTTTTACAATGTTGATAAAAAAAATCCAATATTCTTGATGCCAATGCTGGAATGTCGTGTATCCCTTGTAGCACAAATCGTTTGGAGGACGTTGAAAAATGGTGAAATAGTTTCGTTGAAAAATTGTTGTGTTACATGGTTAATAATTGTTACAAAAACCGAGCCGCCGTAGCTCAGTGGCTGAGCGTTGGCGTAGCATTCGGGAAGTCGTGGGTTCGATCCCACCGGCCGACCATTCTGACTGAGGTTTTCCCAGGGTTTTTCCTCAGTCACATCAGACAAATGCTGGGATGGTAGGCTTCAACATAGGTCCTGACCGACACCTTCCTAAATCCTTTCTCCTCCTCTATCCCGGCCTGAACCGTAGATGACTAAATTCCATAAATAAAATTCAATTCAATTGTTACTACATGTTTACGTTGGATAAAAAGTTTGTGTTACAACGTTGGCCCAACCGTAAATTTTAGTGTGACCAGTATTTCAACCAACTTCAACATTGAATAAACTTTGAAATTCAGTTGGAAAATGAAAATGGTTGAAGAAGGCGGGCGTGGACAATGTTGCTCCAACCAACGATGTGCTATTAAGGTAACTAGTGGTGAATATAGAGGATGCAGAAGGGAGACTGTGCTTTGGGTGCTGCAGTACCAAAAGTAATATGGTCTATAGATCTAATGCGGGCTTAGAAAACGTAGCTGAGCAGTTATGATTTAGTAGGTACATTTCTAGAATATCTACATGCGGCAGTACCTGAATCGCAACGAGGATAGAAAGTTTGGATGTAAAAAGTTCTCTTTTGTTTGTGAGAAAACTGTTCTTTCTACCTTAAAACTAGCTCCCGTATCTTATATCAGGCTTATAGTGACATGTAACATCTTCAAATGCGACTTCAGGTGAGCCGCCAATGTTTTCAATGTAATTGAAAGACGATAGGATATCTTCTGATTAGCCTATCATTAAAAAGAAACTGAGCCCTTTCTCATTATCTGTTCCGACAATTCTGAGTCATCCAAACTCCTGATTTACGCCCAGCGACGAAAAATTTGCAGAGTTCCTCGTTTGGCTGGCATCATAAATAGAGTCTGTGTGTGTGTGATGGATTGATAAGAATAACGCCAACTTCAGCAAACTACTCATTCATTCTAGAGACCCAAGTAGATGATGTCATAATATGCATATTTACATTATCTTCACGTGCTTTATCAGTTTAAATTATCAGCCAACACGCTGTTGAGCTCAAGTACTAAATTAATCAATGAAACACAGAATAAGCGACGTCGTCTTTGCAGGAAATCTCTTGTTACACCTACCTACTACTACTACTACTACTGATGCTGTTTTAAACGTCGACAATGATTCACACCATAAGCTGGCAAACCATCTAGTCGTGAGCTTTACTGTCTCACTTGGCAGAGGTACAACAAATGCATCGGCCAAAATTTCTCAGTTACCTACATAACACCACAAACCACGTCTGTCTTGAAGCTTACTCGTAAAACCATTCCGTAAAGGACTGAGTGACCAAGCAAAGAAGTGGCTTCGTGCCAGGAGATTTTCCTACTACAGTATGCTGTACGAGACAGACAGAAGACCAAATTAGACTCTTGTAGTGGATGTCTTCCTGGGCCAAGGATGTCGAAAGCGTACGAACTAAAATACTTCATCACTTGTACGCTTACATAGATTTTTTTCTTTCTATAATTCTGACGGTGGATGAGTGAGTGCTTTCCTCCCTTCCCTTTGAAGAGTTCCAGGTAGTTATTCCGCCAGATCCCTCCCTCGGGGTCATCCCCCCAAATCCTCGAGAGTACCCCCAACTTCAAAATTTGTACGGTCAAAAATCGATAGAAATCATGCAAAGCAACCCTTACACTCTCCCAATTTTAACTTTACCAAAGAGACCCCACAAAGTGAAAATCCTGGCGGGGTCCCTGTTCTGGGTTTGATTCCCGGTGGGAATAGAGTGTACTTAGTGGTTCTGAATCCACTTTATACCGTAGATCTTGTTCTTATGAGGTTAGTGCCGCCCAGTGGAAGGTAATGGAAAAACACTATCGGTTTACCTTATTCAGGAACTTTCAGCTCATAGACTTGGGTAGAACACCAATCATTGTCAACAATTATAACCTTTTGATATTGAAACAATGTTACAAGGCTCTATCAACTAAATACATTTGAGCCGGCCGGGTGGTCGAGCGGTCTGCGGCGGTAGGCCATCGGCTCGAAGGTCCCGGGTTTGAATCCCGGCAGGGGCATGGGTGTGGATTTTAACAGCTAAAGGCGAATCGTGACGGGCCGACAATCAATCTGAAAGTTTAGTGCAAGGTGAGAATTTTTAGTTTCAGTGGGGGGGGAGGTAGACCCACCCCCTAAATACGTCCCTTGATATATAGAGATATAGAGACGGAAAATGATCATTGATTAACTTTATTATCGTAAGTGTTTTGTTCAGATAATAGAAATTTGTTGAAGGAGGCTTTTGATAGAAGCTCTGTAATCTGAATACGATTATATTTGATTCAGCTATGATTTGACTAGTGAATAAAACGCTATTGTAGTTTAATTTAAGACTCTTAAGTGCGTATATAATTCATTATTGTGATATCGCACGACACACTTTAGATACTGCCCCGAATATGGAAAAATGCCACACTTACTTATCAAGATAAAATTACCGATTTATTTCAAATTGACACCTAGCTTGAAGCAAGTATTCAACCGGTACAGTATCAATCCGACATTGTACACCCCTTAAAATAATACTACTTGAAGCGATCAGCATTCATCGCAAGAACAGACTTATATTTACAGATAGTTACAGACAAGAGTTAAACACATGTGTTATGCTATATGTTTTTTTTTTATTCAAACGCCATTATCATTCACTAATCTCTATTTTTCTGATGCAATAAATAATTGCTTTTGCATCAGTTCCGAGAGACGGTTTCTTCATCTTCGTAAAGGAGTATGTGAGAAGTTTTTTTATTGGTTTATAAAGTAGCTACTTTGAGATACATCTGATAAAACGTCAATCAACATTCTGGTCAAAATGTTAATCGGGTCAAGAGGGAACAATTAAATTGACTTTGTCGTCGAAGAAATTACGGTGATGTTTAGAGAGAGAAAGAGAGAGACCTTTTCGATTACATAGATACTTTCGTTAGGGGCTCCACAGTCTAGTGGTTAGAGCGTTGGACTCGTGGTCGCGGGTTCAATTTCCGGCTGGAACACCCTACTTTTCGACGTCCACCCACTGTCGTGAGGCAAATTGGGGAATCACGTGAATTAAGAACTCATGGCCGCACTCGGTCTAGAAAGCCCCTGATACGCCTGTTCGTGGTTAGGTACGCGCAGTGCTGACCACACAGCCGTTACTCAGGTGGACGCAGTTCCACCAAACACGGACAAATGGCGCTGGGGCAGGCTCAGGGCCTATCGGCCTGTTACGCCAGTGGTTATTATTGTTATTATTAGATACTTTCGTTAAGTGCCATGTAAAAGCGATAACCATTTTGTCATCGTTAAAGAGTTAGATTAACATATAATAAAATTTTAATGATAATGTTTTATGAAGAACAGCCAAGACAAAGATTTTTCATTCAATAATAATAATAATAATTTGTTCTCCTGACAGGTTCTCCAAAATTAGTTTATTCTCCTTTAGTCGAGTGCAAGGGTTATTTCAAAAATTCTCAGAATGGAACAGTGTTTATATCCTTTCAAAATATTTCTTAACGTAATCTTCCCTAATATCAATATATTACAACTAGCAATGATCTAAGTCCATGAGAAAAGTCCAATTCTGAAGTGATGCAAAAAAACCTATCATCTGCTTGATGGATTGAATTATTAACGTCCTAAACAAGCTGGTGGGCTTCTAAGGACGGGACCTACAGTTTTTGGTAAAATAAACTCCGAACCACTCCGTTCAAGAGAACCCGGCGTGAATTTAACCGATGACCACGAGCACAAAAAAGTGAGCGTGCTAACCGCTCGTCCGCCCTGAAGTCCTGTCATCTGCTTCTTTTATTTCTTCATGTGTTGAAAATGCTTTGCCTGCAAGAAAATTGTTCATCAATGGGAATGGGTGGAAGTCCGATGAAGCTAAATCAGGCGAATAAGATGGAGGTGGCAACAGATCATATTTTCAATTTGTTTACTTTTGCCGTCGAAACAGTGCTGGTATGAGGAAGTGAGTAGTCTTGAAGCAAGAATGTTTCCTAAAATGTTTTTTTTTTCTTATACGTAACGGTATGAATATCCATTGCCTAAATGCCTTTATTCATGGAACATTCTAATCGAACAGCAAACTTAATTTCGTCCTTTGTTGAAAGAATTGGTCAAACACTTTTAGAATTAATTTGATTTTTTTTAAATTTATGGCTTTTAGGCATTTCAGGCTGGGATAGAGTAGGAAAGAGGATGTTAGAAGGTCTAGTGGTGTAGGTACCATCCAGCCATTTGCTTGGGGTGACAGGAGAAAAAATCTGTTATAATTACTACTTTAACAGGGTTCCGAAGCGGTTTCGTCCTTTTTTTTTTGTAACTGCATTATTTCTCTTTACTCGCGTCCTTGTACAGCACAGTGTAGTAGTTACTATTTATTTATTTCTACCCTACTCAGCACGGATGTCTATAGGAGGTTCCATAGGTATCGCGTGCGCGATGACGCTTCTGACATCCCTCAGACGTCCAAGCTGGAGCTCATGGACATCCAAGCGCTTTCCGAGATTTCCCGTGGATATCCCTAGGAGATATGCTACCTTGCTTGAATCAACCCGTTATAAAATAACTATTAAGAACATCAAAGTAAGAATGGGAAAAAAATAGTTTCGAAAAAAAAAGAACTTACTGAATGTTTTGCTTGAAATTTAATTTTAAGTATGGCCTTTAAGCATCTAAGGCTCAGGCCGGGATAGGGGAGGAGAAAGGATTCGGGAAGATGTCGGCCAGGACCTACGTTGAAGATTCCATCCCGGCATTTGCCTGGTGTGACAGGAAAAACTCTGGAAAAACCTCAGTCAGTATGGTCGCCCGCTGGAGTCGAACTCACGACCTTCCGAATGCTATGCCAACGCTCTACCACTGAACTACTTTTTTTTTTCTCTCTCTTAAAGAGGTGAAACGCACCCTAACCGAATGCGCCACCCAACTGGTTTAACTCTTACAACTCTTGCAACTCTCAACTGATTTTTCCTAACTACGGACAACACAGTTAAAATCACATCCATGCCCGAGGCGGGATTCGAACCCACGATCCTTGACTCGACAGACTAGCGCGCTAGACCGTTCGGCCACCTGGATCGGCTCGGCGGATCGGTACTGAATATTTTGTCATTGAAAAGATAGTTGAATATGTGACTTCAAACAAGTGTATCAATTATAATTTTAAAGATATTCAACTCAAATCATGCAGTAAAACAGACAAACAAGATGCGTAAAATGGTCACATAGTATTTATGTAGACCACTTTAATTACTGAGTGAATAATTTATTCTGTATGTTCTTGTAAATGAAAGAAAACGATAAAGAAGTGTCGCAAGCACAAAAAATTGATGATTTTAATGAAAATTGTTCACAGCTTTTCTCATTTTTGGACATATCGATTCTAGAAGTACATAATATATCAGACAAATTTTTCTTCAAGGCGAGCAATATTATAAAATTTTAACAAAACTTTCTTCATGCTCCCGAATTCCCTCTGCATATGTTTACTCCTTGTTCTGAACTTGACAAAGCTGAAGAAATAAACCAGGTCACTGCACGAAACCTTACAAGAAACTCGAATCAGAACGAACGAAGACTTAGAAGATCAAGCTAGAACACTAAAATATACTTATAGCAGTTCAGAGAAAATGTCTCCTGTATTTTATAATCGTGTTTGTCATTTTATTATTTAATGTCAATTAAAGCAGGCCCAGCTACGCAATCATATTGAAAGCTTTAATAACCCTTTTCTCAATTTACAATTAAGAATTACGTACTTCAATCTCATTGATATTATGTCCTCATGATTCATAAACAACTTTGTATATTAAATTTTTCCTTATCGCGTCCTTATGGTCATGGATTTAAATAGGTAACGGATCTACTGCTATAGACGCCAGAACATGCGCGCACACATAGAGTAATCGATCATGGATCTAAATACGGGAGACGGATCTACTTCTAGCGACCCAAAATTGAAGCCAGCACAAAATATCATGGATTTAGATACGGGAGACGGATCGACTGGCCCAATACAATTAAGCTGGGTCAACTTGATGCCGGTTTTCGATTAATCTTGCGTGGTGAATTAGTATTTACTTGCCTCTTATTGGTTGATCTATGCCAGGGTGTGTGGAAGCAAAGAATGGATGAAGATCTAGCTAAGGAAGAGAGGAGGAAGATTGGAATATTTTAAATAAGGTATTGTACGGAACGTGATGTTCAGTTGTTTTTTTAATCAATTTCACCTTCCAGGTGATCATGGCTTGTGCTGGCTTCAATTTCGGGTCACTAGAAGTAGATCCGTCACCCGTATCGAGATCCATGACAAGACATGAGTACCTGGCAGGTGTAATTGATTCAAAACAAAATCTGAACACACTTTTCCGTACAATGCCATATTTAAAATATTCCAATCTTCCTCCTCTCTTCCTTAGCTAGCTTCATCCATTCTTTGCTTCCACCTAGGCATAGGCCAACCAATAAGACGCAAGTAAATTCCAATTCGCCATGCAAGATTCGTCGAAAATTGGCGTCAAGTTGACCCAGCTTAATTGTATTGGGCCAGTCAATCCGTCTATCGTATTTACATCCATGGTAATCGATTAAATTTACATATTGAAATCTTCCTCGATTGCTTCCTAAGCACCACGCTTTCACACTCAAGCATAGACAAACCAATAAGACAGCAAGTTCATCCTAATCATGCAGGCAAGATGAATCGAAAACTGGCGTCAAGTTGTATTGGACCAGTCAATCCGTTACCGTATTTACATCCATGCTTAGATTTTCATGAAAGCTTGCGTTGCTTACGATTTGGGTGAATAGCAAATTGAAATACGTGTTACACTTATCTTACAATAAAACACGTGTTTCGATTGGCCACTCACCCAAATCGCAAACAACGCAAACTTTCATGAAAATCAGCCCTAACTGTGGACACGGGAGAACTTTGGGCAACATTTTTTCTAGTCGTTTTGTGAAAGATACAAACCTGGAATTTTGTGTCAATGTAGGATGTAACCTTCACTAAATACTGGTATTTTTTTTTTGTTTATACATGTGTTTAAAATAACAAAAAAGAGATATTTCAAAAGTGCATTTTTTCAGTCTAAAAATGTATTTCAATATTTGGACTCTGTTAAATCAAAATAGGAAAAAAAAAACTGATACATAATTATTGCTTTTTGAAGCACAAGTGAAAAACGAACCTTGTACAATATTGTCTGCATTCGATGCAGTGACCTGCTCTGTGAGCAAAGTGTGATGTGATGTAAGTCGGAAAACACATGTTCATTTGTAAAATGCTTGAAATAATGGAAAATAAATACACAAGAATGGATACCAAGGGAATGCGCTATCTTTTAAAGGGTGCATTTGCCATGGCCGCCATCTTGAATGTTGCTCGATTTTTTTTAAATGGAAAGGAATCATGTAACATATCAAACTGGGTTAGAATTTCACCAGAAATAGATTGGTGAAGTCATTTTGCTATATATGTATTTTTCAGAGAGATTTTTCATTCAACTACGCATACTATAATGTCACATCTCATTATCTCTCAAAAATACATTTATGGCAAAACTGATCATCAATGTATTTCTTGTAAAATTCTAGTCCAGACTGATATGTTTTGACCTCCTTGTCATTAAAAAAAAATTGAGAGACATTTAAGATGGCGGCCATGACAAATGTATCCTCTAAAAGATAACGCAGAATACACGTATTCATTCATGTGTATTTATTTTCTTTTATTCCAAGCATTTTACAAATAAACTTGTGCTTTCAGACTTACATCACACATAAGAACTCATTCTTATGAATGAAACTTTTGGCCACTTCGCTCGTCTTTATGGACCAAAGCACTTACAATCATGTTTTCTGATGGTTTCCTGATGTACCCTACTGTTCTACCAAGTTTGGTGAAAAAACAGTTTGAAGGATCGGTAGGTTTACTTGTGAGCTCGAAAGGTTCACTCAGAAATTTCTTGTTATTCGAAAGATTTCGGAACCTAAAGGACTCTGAGGGCTCAGTGCTCAGAGAGCACTGACTGCGTCGAATGCACCCAATATATTATTATTATTTTGTTTCAAAGCGGAAACTTCTTTTCCTCAAAGTTATAAGCTTTTTATTTGATATTTGAAGACGTGTACAGATTTCCCAAATACAGCAACATTCCTATCAGAGATATTTTATTTTCAATACAATTTTAACAAAAAGTTAGAAGTCAATATATGTATATAATAAACAAGGAAATTTGTCAATAATTATGTCATATATTAACCGATTTTGATGGCTTAGCCATGAAATGAAGGTAGTGTGTATAATGTAAGCTCTGCAAACAGAATAATCTAGCCACAAGTTCAGAAAGCATTTTGCCCAAAAGTACCCCCATTTTCCGGGTCAACTTTGGGCATACGGTATCTATATGGAATTTAAATACTTGTATTCCCATACTGCTGTTACCGCCCATAAAATTCATTGTATCTTTACATCATATGACATAACAAAACCATGACCATAAAAACTAAAATTTTAGTGTTCAAAGTTACCCCCGTTGATGGCAGGGGAAGGGTGATGAATGGCGAACACTTAAGCATCTAACAAAACTTTACAGAGATTATTTGATCAATTTTAGTAAACAAGATACTTGAAATAAACTTCAGACTCTCCTCTATAATGTGGTTATTAACATTTAAAAATTGTTTCAAAACTAATCTCCAAAAAAGTGAGTTTTAAAAATGTCCGTTCTCTTCGTGATTGCCTTAAGTGGTCAGACAATGGCGAACAGGATTTCACCACTATCCAATATGCATTAAATTATATTTTACAACTATTTCCGAATGTGTATTGTAAAAATAAATTATATGATTCACAAGCACAAATTTATTTGATACTTCAACACGCTAAAATATGGCGGAAGCTTGCGTTCTTTCCTTCCTTTCAGTGATGGACCTGTGGAAAAAAGTGTGGACGTTTCTTTTCCCAACCATTTTGTACGTCTTTGGTCCACTTCAAATGAATTAAGCAACGAAGAACAACACTCTGCCACTTTTCCTTGCTGGATATTGCAGAAATTTTATACAAACGTGAGAAAACCTGAATTTGATCAGGATACAAATTGTGCAGGAGAAGTGCTTAAAAATTATTCTAAAGAAAAGAACACAAGTTTTCAAAATTCACCTGCAAGAAAGTATCATAGACTTCGGACACATCTTGATACACTTTCTTTTACATTTCTTTTACAAAATACTAGAAGAATTCAAAGACACTATGTACTATCATGGCCAAAATTATGTTCACATGACTTTGTTATACATGATTTTTCTCTAAGCCTACAAGATAGGCCACCCAACTAACGTAGAGTGGGCGGTGTGTGATTCTGAGAGAGTGTGAGTGAGCGAGCAAGGGTTGGAATTTTCTTTTCTTTAAGAGAAAACATTATCACATGTCTTGGGTTCTGAAAAAACTATTTATGATATCTTGTAGTATGTAGCAAATAATGAAAAAACTTAAGAGAGTCCCATTTAAAAAAACAAAAGAGGAAACGTAATACAATTTTTACATTAGGTGAACCACTGGTTCAAATTTACTGAAAAGTGTAATTTAAATTGTCCAGTAGAAAAGATTCTTACCGAACATGGATAAACGAAAAAGAACGTTGAAACCTATGGTTACTAGGTATTTCTTAATGAATCGAATATTCCATAGAACA
This sequence comes from Lepisma saccharinum, assembly GCA_022664845.1. Taxonomy (NCBI): domain Eukaryota; kingdom Metazoa; phylum Arthropoda; class Insecta; order Zygentoma; family Lepismatidae; genus Lepisma; species Lepisma saccharinum. The sequence continues at coordinate 96,255 of JAGDQP010002914.1, forward strand.
CTAATGTCATGCACTAAAGACAAGAGAAAACATATTTCTATCAGTACTTAAAAATGGGGAACGATATTTATGTTTTATAATTTTTGATAATATGTTGTTATTTACGTTTATCATTTACAAAGAACATGTTAGTTGCAAAATACACAAAATATGTTATGTGCCAAGTTATAAGTTATAGTAAATATAATTTCTATCTCTTTCTGTCTCTCTCTCTCTCTCTTTCTCTCTGTCTCTCTCTCTCTCTCTCTATCTATCTATCTATCTACACACTCACTCACATAATATATATTCGGGGAGAGGCCTCATCCACTAGTGGATTGAATATGGCTGTGATTTATGTGTATACATATATAATCAACAGATACAGATAAAAGAATGAATCATTGAGCATCATATGGAGAATATCTGAGATAAATTAAGATCTTTGTCTTTCCAGAAAAATATTTGTGTGTGTGTGTGCGTATGATAAACGTAGATATGAGTATGTTTTGTTCCAAACAGCCACCACATCTTACTTTGTAGAGCGTTGGTTTCGTATTCGGGAGATCCTCGGTTCAGTTCCAGCGGACGACTGTCCTGACTTAGGTTTACCCAGTGTTTTCCTCAGCCACACCAGGCATATACCGGGATGATACCTTCAATTTACGATCTGGCAGACCCCCCAAAACACAAAACCTTAACTCGGAGTGATCCATCGGTGCCAAAAAGCTATAAATAAGATGTAAACCCAACGATAATATATAAACCTGTCGCTCTGTTAATCGGCATATTGCTGTTTAGCGCCGTGTGGGTGGATCGACGTGGAGATCGAGATGGATCGAATGGCCGTAGCTCAGTTGCTATAGCGTTGGCTTAGCAATCGATAGGTTTCCTTTATCCTTACTGAGGTGATGCCAGGCTATTTTCCTCACGACACGAATAAACTAATGTTTATAATAATCTGAAAAAATAGAATAAACACACTCACTTACATAAAGACAGAGAGTGTGTGTAGGAGAAGAAAGGAGTAAGAGAGAAAGAGAAAAAAAGGAATTGACGAAGTCATCGAAAGAAAGAGAAGGATAGAGAAAGATCAATGAAAACCTTGAAACTAGATTGATTTATTATTATCCTAAACAACAAACGCAAACACACGGTTTACTTTCTGATTCAACCTTTCTGAGGTTGAGGCTGAATTTCACACTTAACGGTGTAGATCACCCCCGCCATCTTGGTATGCATTTTCCATTGATTTACATGGGAATTGTTTTACTTGTCTTATGTCTTTCAGGAGCATACTTTTAACTTCTGTTTTCGCCCAGTTTATCGTCATGCTCTCTTTTACTCATGCTATTTTATAGAAATGCAATATTTTACACACGAACTGTATAATTTCCCGTTAACATATTGTGATTTATATAGCAAACTATTAATAATACATTATACTTATATATTTGAAGAGACTTCATAAACCAAAACTATACTCGGGTCAAAATAACCAAGATAAATTTTGTGAAAGCAGAACTTAAATATTCTACTTCCGAGAGGTATAAAATGAGTAAAATAATTCCCGTGTAAATCAATGGAAGGGTCATACCACGATGGCGGGGATGATCTACATCGTTAAAGTTAAGGTTGCATGAAAGCGAGGACAAAATTGAATATTAATGACGTTGAGGATCTAAGGGTGAGGATATGGAAATTAAGCCAGTCCTGATGAGGCTGAATACCAATTATACACGTGCCAATGAAAGTACGTCATAACTAGAACTCCGGCTATTCGAAAACTTCTGGCATACTATATATCATATATTCGCATATTTGAATACTTCTTGGTAAGAGTAGTTCGGAGCCCACTTTACCAAGAACTGTAGGTTCTGTCCTTAGAAGCTTTCCAGCTCATTTAGAATGTTAATATGAAACAAACAATTAAGCCGGGGTAAAGCATGGCGTGGTGCTTTGCATAATTTTCTTTCGAAGAAAATTATGCAGAATCGAAGAATCTTTCGAAGACATTACATAAACTTTATACAAAGCAAACTCGCACCTGGCAGTGCAAATTGACGCACGCCAATCCTCCTTCGAAAAAACTGTATAACGTCTGTCCTACGCCACTTGTTCAATACTTAGATTGAGGCAACCTGGACGCTCGCTAACCCCCCCCCCCCTTCCCCCGTTGTCTTTATTAACAAACAATATCGCTAAACACTTGCCATACTCCAACGACCAGGAAAGCTCAAATACACAGGGAAAATGAACAAGAGTAAAGTAGCTATCTACTTGTGTTGTTGCTGCATCTTTCTCTTCAAGCCCCATTTTACAATAGTGTGTCGAAAGTAGTGAGAAGTTTCAGATTTATTGCACGTGTATCAACATATTCTTTTGCAAGCGATACAGTATACAAGTCCTTGTTCTTTTAAACATTTCCAGCCGTATTCAGAGACGTTTTTTGAAGCGACTAAAGCTGTACTAACGAGTGACTAATAGCTGACAAGGTAAAGTCGTATTCGAAAAATGAATTTTGTGCGCTAGTAGTGCCTTAAGTTAATAACATACCAGTCGCATGCTTAACGTTAAACAAGGGGAAGCTCTAGTTTTGCGTTGTACTAATGACCTACTCGGAACTTTTGAGGAAAGAAAACAAGGAAAACAGATAAATATTCGTAGTTACTTGGCGAAAAAGTGAATATATTTTCCTGCACAACACATTTCAATAAATTACACTAAAACCACCTTTTTAACTATTACACTAATACAAAAATGATTCAGACAGGTGGAACACATACTCATTTTGTAATGCAACTAAAAATACGTGTTGAAGTGTGTCGTTCCATCTGTTGGCTTTGTGGCGCACTTGGTTTAGATACGTTAATTTTAATTATTTTGATTTTTAGGGTTGGTGGTTCGAGCCACGTTGAAGAAATTAGATTTTTTTTTTTGGACGTGCCTAGAGCAACGACGGTTTAACATCGAG
>JAGDQP010002915.1:0-29640 GCA_022664845.1 Lepisma saccharinum
AAACGGGATAAACAAGATAAACCAAATAGCACACAGTAAGCCCAATTTGGACCAGCTTCGTTGGCTTGTCAAGAGCTAATACATGACTCTTCTTTCTGTCTTGGTTGAAACTACTTTGATAAACTCAATTCCACCTTCCTTTCTTGAAAGATTTATTCGCAACTACATAAATGATTTATTCTGTACCAAGGTTATATCAGATGACTTAATATCTACCACCTTGAGAAACCTGCAGCTAACTAAAATGTGTTGATAAATTATTAGTATGCAATACCCCACTCAGGGATTGAGTGTAAAATGGCTAAACAATTTAAACCCTTTTATGAAAATAACTTTAAAAAATTGAGGAGTTGTGGGGATTAACGAATTACTTGAGTTTGCTCCACCCATTGCTTCTTTTTAGTACTGTATTTTCTAACACCACAAACTTTTATTTCTCCACCTTGTTTCTACAGTACAGGGCAGCAGAAACAAAGTGGCTAACATCGTAAGCTATTATTCTAGGGAGCGGGAGGCACACACTTTGTAGTCAAGTTTCTTACTTGCGATACGAAGTTCATAACCATGACACAAGTAAGCCTAATAACAAATCTCATGTAATAAGTGATTTAGATGAATGATTACATTGCTCTGAACACTGTTACTAAAAAAATAAATGCTGTAGGGCATATTCTCTGTGATTTGATATTATAATTTGTCTTTCGTTAATGGTCCTTAATGTTTGTTGTACTACCTTATTATTTCATAATACCGTGTAATACAGCCACAAATAACCACATTTCGTAAGTTTCGCTAGTCGAATGTCGGAATGGTACTGTAAAAGGCCCTACTTGCTAACTTTCCCATCCTTACCTCAAAAGAGTGATAGCCGAAGAACGCCATCCCTTAAACGTGACGGGCTTATACCAAAAACTGTCAGTTAAGCCCATAAAAGAAGTTTTAAAAAACTTATAATTTTATACAAAAAATTTAGAAACGCCACAAACTTTAAGGATCTTTCAATTTTGCCGTGCTCCTTCCTTTCTTGCCTCACCACTAAAATTTAAAAAGAAAACGTACCGGTAATATTTTCAAAAGGTACAGGTTCAAACCCGATGAGCCGTTCACCTTAAGTGCGTTTAGTACAAAAAGGTGTGAAGAATGATTGTAGCAACAATTATAAATGAGAATGGGACAGAAGTGAAAATGAACAAAAATCAGAAAACATCACGAACATCCGAATGGAATATATCTAATTTCACAGACATGCATACAATATAAGAAAATTTGCAACGTCCCTAGATTAAAATGACAGAATAGATCGACATCGTTCAACTGAAATCCAAAGTCACTTTTCCTATAATTCAGATTGATAGAATGACGAACGAAGGACAGGTAAAAAACCAAGAGAATCAAAAATTGTTTTTGGTCGACCAATAACAAGTACTCATGTATAGTGTTGCCTCGTATAACATCCCACCTGCACTTGTACTATGGACTAACGACGTAATAACAAACCTTTATATTTCACTATTCTTTGTATTATAATTTAATATAAATAATTTAATTGAGTACTGTAACAATTAAAGGAATCTTTATACTTCTTTAAATCTTTTTACATGATGGAAATCTATCCATCAATCTGGAGATGAAAACCAATCGGATAACTACAATCTTAATACAAATAAAAATTCATCACATGTGTGTGGACTCCAGGGAAGTACGCAACAAGACAAAGACCTCTAAAGTACTCATATCTTTTCGCGGATTAAACATGATTAGTCCAGGCATTCAACCCGAGTATTACAAAGTATTATACATAAGGATTTTGTATTATACATATAGAAGAGCAAAGATTACAATTAAAAGTCATTGTTTATCCTGGGTATAGACTTATAGTTCTACTAAACTATTGAAAGCTCATCTTTGATAATTTACATCAAGATCATTTTTTAACTACATGCATTAAAGAGACTACCAAAAATTACTATTGGTGGCCAAATGCCTAGTAGAAAGTTGAAGCCTATACTAAATTTCCCCTCTATGTCAAGAAGTCCATAATCAAGTACCTAAAACACATTTCAAATTATGCGAGACTACTTCTCAACCAGTTTCGTGAGTGTAGATTTTTTTAATTACGCAGGGCACACATTCCTCTTATATACAAATAGTTATACCAAACGGCTACAAATAAGGTAAGTTAACACAAATGTGGCAGAAGAAACTATCTCAGAATTAGAAGATATTTGTAATTTTGTAGGCTATCCAAATGTAATACTGCCTTGTAGTAGCTGGAAATTCACAAAATGGACTGAAGTTTCAATATACGATTAATACGTAACCCACCGTACCATTCACGTACAAATCAGTGGTCAAGTGGAACATTCAGTACTGTGCAAGACGTCAAAAGCGTACTCAAATGCAAATTACGAGAAACCCAGCAGCACAAAATTAGAAACAGGTTATAAAAGATGTTCAGCGAGAAATAAGATTCGCACATACACCATTAATGAAAGAAAAATCTCCAACAAAAATAATCTATACATTTATGACAAATACTATGTTCAACGATTTACGACAAGTATCACAAATGACTCAAGATTTTAAATATGCATCAGATAATAAGAACTTACCGTCAGTAGGGAAAACATTTGGTAAGAAACATACCATCTGGGATAGTCTTACGTCATAGAGCTAATCGTTTTTTAGATGTCGAAATAAATGAACGACAACGTACGCTACACTATGATTAAATACGATATATCACAGCTCTAGAAAAAGGAGAGAATATGACTTCAGTTTCAGATTGGTGGATACATGAACACAACACGAAAAAGTCATAAGCACCCGAGGTTCAGGAAGACAGCATACGTTTGCGGAAACCTCAGAGAACAGCAAAGCCTAATAAATATGTTCATTGTCAAGGGTATTGAATATAATTTTTAAAATGATATTCATAATCAAAATTAGAATATAGCGCAATCAGCTAGAAGAGTTCAAATAATCTTCATCGATTGCTTGTGAATATTTTTAAAGAAATAATTTGCTATTCTATAGTTCATGTTCTAATACCAAAGAAGAGAATATTAATTTAATCTTTCTAATTTTCGTTCTTTATGGTCTAGGGACGATTATATATTTCTAGTCAGTATTACTTTACAATCAATAATAAGTATAACGAATAACTTGAGTTTATGAAGCTGTTGGGCTGAAATGTACTGCATTTTACTGGTTACTAAATGGAAGCCATTTAAAGAATGGAAAATGATAATGTGTAGTTTATTGCGTTGATGTATATTTTTAGGTACGATTGAGTTAAAATACTCAATAAAAGCTAGCATTTAGAATACTTTCACAGGTCTTAGTTATTTATCAGATTATGGAACCAATATGATTAAGTATCTAATGACTGAGTATGATATTGAAGGATACTTCCTTCTTGGTTCATAGTCAGTTTGGGTGTTACGAACCTAACCTACTGCTACTAATTGTTTATGTGTAAATGCTTATATAATATCATGACCATCTCAAGGGGTAAAACCGAAAGAAGCTTATAGTGCTACGTAAAAGTTAATAGCGAAATGGTAAGCGACAAGGCATGTTACCGAAAAAAAAACAATCGAAAACACAATTCGACAAATCATTACGCAAACTTTCATAGCAACTTCGATTTTCACAAACAACAGCCATGAAAGTTACTAAAGACTACTTGGAATTGCATCCGTACTAAGTGATAGTGGTATATCAGTTACACAAAATGAATAAAGCAGTTCGAGTACAGTTTTCTCAATAAACTCTAGTGAACATTGTTCCAGAAATCACAGAGTACGGATACCAGTTTATCTCGGATTAGGTATGGTTTTGATTATAAGCTTACGTAAACTCGTTGAATACGTGTCACTGGTCGGGTGAAAATTCATATGTGTGTACAGAAGTTCCATCACATGATGCTAAAATTGAGTTGTTGTGTGCAGTATCAGATCATCGAATCATACCAATATTTTCTTATCAAACAGTTAACTTCAAACGAGTCCCAAGTGGGTTAATTCCTCAAGATCTTTGCAAATCAACTCACACCAAAACGAATTACAGGAAACCTATTATCAACATGATGGCGTCACAACCCATACAGGAACAGCAACACTTGAGCAAATTCGAAAGGTATTTCCACATGACCGAATCATTAGCAAAGAAAGTGTCCACCTTTATCGCCATTTTCTCCTGATCTCTATGTATGTGACTGTTATCTTTGGGGTAAGCTCAATGGAGAAGTGTGGTGAATAATCCGAATACCTTAGACCAATTGAAGAAGAACACCACCTATTGAGACTATCTCACTCGGCAAACTCAACTGCGTATTCCGCAACATGCGCGTCAGACTGCATCTGTGTCTCAGCGCCAGCGCTAGAGACTTCCATCATATCTTTTAGGAGCATTGATTACAGTTCATTTATATATGTTGTGTGTTTTGTACACTTATATGCTGAACTTTCTAGGGAATATTTTTTTTAATAATCCTGTATTTAAAGGTCGTATATTACACAACAATTTGCTCTCATTTTATCAAATACAAAGCTTATTGATTGTAATTCTTCTACTGTTATATTTTCTGTTGTAAGTTCTAGTCAACAATGGAAAATCTGTTGCTAAGAAAATATATTTCTTAAATTTTCATTTTTCGGAACAAATGTGTTCCGAACAGACGTCTTGGTTTGTCAGCGAGATCCTCACTGACCTCCTTGATGTTCTGTCCTTCGTGGTAGAACACCATGAGACGTCAGGAGGTGCTCGTCCGACATTGCAAGATGTCTTCCCCAATTCGGTGCAGCCGGCTGCACCCAACAGGTCTAAGATATTCCATTGGAAGCAACAGCGGGAAGGGAATCACCGTCCTAGAAAATAAAACCCGCTGCAAAGATATCTCAAAATGAGATGTCTTCTTCCAATGAAATGTAGACCAGGGCGGTGAGGGCCTACTGAATTACTGTATACTATGAACTATTCGTAGAAAACACTAATTGTTTTGCTAAGCTTGTGTGCTTCAATAGGTCATAGTGAAAGACATCTATTAGGCCCGGCAAAATCCCAGTAGATGCCTCCCAAGTCAACTAAGGTAGGGGACGGAATTTCTTCACCGTGTTCAATTTCCTGTCCTTTCGCTTTTCGATACTATATCACCAATATAGTCACCAATATATGTGTGCTGAAAAGGCAGAGCTGGTTGTTAAAGTGTAGGGTTCCAGGAAGCATCTGTTGTGGTTCTTCAATGAATATTTGCCTTTCTGTGAAGGTGAGTACTTGTAATGTGATAATTAGTAGTAATGTATGCCTAGTGTAAGAGTAGTTGCTATATGCTCTGCATGCCATTGGTTTAGGTGCGTATTTCATAGAAGGATATTATGTGTTGTGTGTCGTCATATTCACTGGCTCAGAAATCAGGAGCCGCCATGATCGTTTACAGATTGTGCCTAATTTCGTCCCCTTCTTGTTCCTGTTTCCGTCCACTTGAAGAAACATAAACAGCGGCGAAAACAGCGTCCAATGTATCTTTTCTAAATGTTTGGACGGTTTCCTGACCATCCTCAACGCACACTTAATGCAACTCTTTTGCAACTAAACTGCATATTATTTCTAAGTTTTGCTACACCATGCTTTTAATTTTCTATCGATATACATTTTTGTGCTAATTCACTAGATTTGACAATATACGTTCACTCTGGAAACGCCTTTCTGTAACACGTATGTATCTTCTTGAAAAATAAACGAATGGATGGGAATTTTATATGGGAACGAAATTAGAAACACTTTTTGTGGTCTTGTCGCAAGTACTTTTGCAAGTACATTTTTGGGGCACTAACAATTGCTTTTAAAGACAATTTGGTTTAGTTTCCAGGTAAATCGATGATTAGCACTGCGACTATCAAATTTTGAAGCTCTTACGTCATTTCGTACAGTCTTAAGGTACGAAAATGTGCCTAGGGGACGAAATTTGAGCCTTACGAAATAAAATTTATCTTCTTCGTTTATTCTCTCTCTCTCTCTCTCTCTCTCTTTCTTTCTATATCTCTATCTATTTTGTCACTTCTACACAGTGGTAGAAGTCCGCTTACGGTCGCATTTATGTTTATCTCTCTACCTTTTGTGTACAATATATCCTGATGAACCCCTCTCACTTATTTCTGTACCGAACTTCATTAATATGCTGCGAGATACGTCACGGATCTACTGCGTCGTTCGTAGCTCACTTGTTTAAAGCAAAAGCATCTCTCAGACAACCCTGATTCAACCTGCACTCTCAATAATTTTCATCTATCCCAGGCTGCCGAAACCACTTATTGAAATATTCTAATTTGTATGAAAATTTGTAGAAAATAATAATCGGAAGTAAAAATGTGTACAAGTGACAAAATGTCAGCAGGGGTTTTGTGGGGAATTGCCTCCAAACGAATACCGTGTTTCCCTCTTCCGCAAACCTATACGTCAGAACATCGGAACGGATATACTGGATGTAGACATTAGCTGACTATTTGCTGAATCTGAGTGAAAGGTAAATGATCCAGAAACATATCAGAACACTACTTCCATATTTTCCACCTACACCTCAATAATGATGTGTTTCTAATAGTGAAAACCTTACACTAATGACGACCATGATGATCGGCGTTCTGCCCCAAGGTAAGTCTATGACCCGAAGGTGCTTACACAACGTGTGTAAATGGTGGTTTGCCCTTGTATTCTCTGGGATGTGTTGATGTCCTAAGAAAGGAATCAACAATCTTTTACTATGGGAATAAATTCCAGGTTTCTCACTAGTAAATATTAATCCAGTGGATCGTAGGAGTACAGCATCGTACACCTAGGACAAATATTTAGACAGTACGTTGCGTAGTAATCAACAATCACGTAAGTCGTATATGAAAATTGATACATTTTTTTTTCATAATTATCCATCATTTGAATGCTTCAAGTATTGAAACTGTAACTTCCTTCATTTCTTAATATGCATTCTTTTCTCAGGTTTGAAGTTCTGTAATGTGATATTTCTAAGGCAAACGTTTAAGGTTTACTTATTTATGATAATTACTTCTTTATTACTATTAATTTATATTGCAGTCCTTCCCATTAAATTTAAGATTAATGTCCGAGCAAGAAATCACCACACGGAACTGATAACATCATTTTATAATCGACATTTCAATGCATCAATGAAATAGTCCCGGTTAACACATTGTTTTCGATTTCTGAACTAAAAGCCAGCGCGTACAAAATCTGGTCTGTGCACATATTTCCACAAAATACACTGTGTAACCAAAAAAAAATCCTGACGTGGCTTCGGTTTAGAAAGATTAATATGATTGGCTTATAAGCAACACTGGAATAAATAAATTAGTCCAACATTATAGTTTGAAACGAAATAAACATATTTACTTACCAACAGAACCAATCATACCCAATCCAAATAGAGGTATAAATGGCAATCCATTTGTGTGAAGTACGTCAACAAAATCTGCATCATTTTCGTCTATTCGAACTATGACGTCTGCTCCTTCAAATTCAGGCTGCGCTGGATCTAAAGCTGTAATATTGAAAAAAATGTTGTTTATTAAATATCTGTTTTGTTGTTTATTAATTACAGGTTGTTTGTAAAGTTTTATAAAAAGTAAACTTAAAGTTCATATCGAAATAATGATTCTAAATTAAAAGTTATTTTTATTTCTTATGCTTGCTTCTATATGTGTATTCAAGAGTATTATATCAACAGATGTTCATGCTCAAAATGTACTTCCAGGTCGCTCTTTTAACTTGTTAAAAGTTGCACTGCAATAAGGATATATTATAGTTTAAATGAATGTAAATGCGCAACCCGCTTGCAGAACTGGCTATATCTATCTTTTAAATAAAAAGATACATTTATATCCTTTGATTCTTCATCACTTAGACTTCAATAACGTCCTACGGTGAAAAATCTTATTATTTACTGTCTAAATCTAAATCGTAAAAAGAAAATTCTTAATAGGTGCCAAATCCGCTAAATGTACCCTATCTTAAAAAGATGCAAAATAGGATTTAGCTGGTTTTGTAAATAGTCTACTCGGATATTTTACCTTATGCTCCTATTCTTGTTACTACTTTGTATTATCTTGCTTGTCATCTTCGTTTCAAATGTCTTAGTTCTGTTGGTTCTACATAAAAGTGAACTGAAACTATACCATATCCCACTGTTCTTTCTAGTGCTGTTTCGTACATAGGAGCGGAAAAATCATTTACTTTTCATTTTCATAAATCAGTTATGTGAATAATTGTGACTGTGTGACTATTCGATTCAACAAAGCAGTACACATGATTTCCTGCAGAAGTGACGTACAATGGAATCAAGGACCAATGCTAAAACAAATAATAGACATCCACGTACTCAGACACCCACGGTTGTTCCTGGCGTTCAAGAGAAGATTCTAAGAACGCAAAGAACACATAGAAAATTATCCCAGAAGGCACACAACATATCAACATGTAATGAAATCGCTTCACATAAATCCATATCGGGTAACAGGAGATAAGAAGCAGCATCCACATATTGCAATCGGCTACTGAATGCCATCGTAGACACATATGTAAACTTAATCAGAATTGGCAGTATCTACAAAAGAATTGTACCCACTGGAATATATGTCAGAAGAAGCATATTTTCACCTCTTTGCACATGTTAATGCTTACAATACTAAGTGCTGTCAGACAAAATATACTTTTGTTGCACGGACAGCCATGTCATGATCCTCCAAATCGATGTTCATGCGAGGTTTTGAGTACACGGATTGTGAGTTCAATATTCTTTGAAGATACTCTGAACACTATTGTGTATATGAACACCTTAGAGGAAATATCTGAGTGTTACGAGCGCGAACGTTGTTTGTTTCAGGACGAGGTCGCGTGCCATCTGGGTGTCTCTGCGTCGCGTTCATGAAATATTCACATCAAGGGGTTATTACACCCTTCGTGGTGGCCAGATATAACAATGTGTGATTTTACCTGTGAGGTTTAAGAAACTAATCCATGAACAGTGGCAACACTTAAACGACAGATTAAAATTCGTCTGCGGCGTCAATCATAGGATGTTGCAAAAGGTTTGTCAGAATATAATTTACTGGTTTAACGTTGTGTAGACACTGGCGGAAGCACTTGTAGCACTTACTATAACGGGTAAGTACCTGATTTGCCCATTTTTATATACAAAATGTACGAGAAGCGATATCGGGAGTTGCATCAGTTCGGTTCGTTTTTTTTTTGTGAGCCATCCTGTATTATCCACAATCAAGATACTCAAAATTAGTTTCTGTTCTATTTCTGTATGTGACACGTAAGTGTATCACGTGACATATTAAATAAGGCTGGAAAAGTCTCAAAGATATAATGCTAAAATCTGTTTCAGGTTTCGTTTCGTTCTTTAGTTCAGATGTTATTAACGTTTGAACTTACGAAACCGCTTGCCTTTCCACGTAATGCAAAATGGCATTGACGAGATAGGAACTCATTAGTGAAGCCTATGAGAGACTTTCAAGCTACGTATTAATTAAACGACACCCATACTTGCTCTATCTGCAATCCTTGCTCAAACACTGCAAAAACCACACGCCTCTACCTAGACCAAACCCTGCGTTACAACAGTTCTTATCGACAATGTCTATAAATTGACTTTCGTGAGTACTTTTGTACACTACTTAATTTCAAGAAAATAAGTAAGTACTACTGTATAAGCTTAACCAATAAAATTAGACCATTTATTTTTTTATGTAAATTGCTTTGACAGTTGTTTGTAGCTCAAACGTTAAACGAAAATAATAAATAAATTTGTTTTACCTGTTATTCTTGTGACTTTGTCGTTTAATGCTTCTATTCCATTAGCAATATAAGAGGCTGTGTGAGCACCCAAACTGTGACCAATAATATGAATCTTCTTTGGTGAAGCTCCCAGTTCTTTTATTAAATGATTTGCCAATCTGTAAAAGAAAGGAAGAGAAATTGATTGTCCAGAACATTCAAAATTGTCCTAAATTTTCCTGATATTTCATACAAATATGTCAAACTGATAATAAACGCTCAAAACGAAATATCTAAATTTCAACTCTTTGGTCTGCTTTGACCGTACAATGTTAGAATAAGGTCGTTGTCTTAATATAAAGATATGGTTATAATTAATTCTTGATTTATAATCTATGCAATAGAAATTATCAGTGAAACTTTTCCAAATCAATAGCGACATTTATTCTATTAACATTTATTGATTTCGAATGAAATTAAATGCTTTAATTTCACTTTCAATCCTTGTTGAGGGACATCCTGGACTCTTTTAGTCAATATTTACTACATGGATGACGTTCTTTTCAGAAAAAATAATACGAGAAGACAGACCAATTTTGTTGACGTTTCCCAAATATTCAGAAGCAATTGAATTAGCTACATGCTGAAATCCTATCGAAAGGCAGTTTCTCGAGGATGGTCCACTGGGGATCGGACTATTAAAAAGTACTTGTGCAGAAGTAAGAATGGGCAGTGTTTATTGTTTTAGCTTCAGTTCATATTACTATCAAATAGCCCTTACAGATCGTAGTTTCAACATGTACAGTAACCACCATTTCTGCTATAATGTCAAAAACTGCACCTCCTAACACTTAGCTGCCATTATTAACATGCTTCAGCATTTGGAGATAACTTATTCGAAACTCCCTATGATGTAGGCTCCAGAGGCGGAACGTCAATTTTCGTGATTCTGGAATGTAGGAATTTTGGAGATTTCTGGAATCCTAAAGAGTTCTAAGTTCCAGAATTGACTTTAGACTTTGTAGCATGTTTGTTCAGAAGTGATCGTGACTTAATTGGCGATCCAGTAGTCAAAGGTCTACACTGCTAATTTGGAAATGTCTTTGAAATCTATTAAGTATTATATTAAAATTGTGTCCTTGCTTTTATATGTTTCTGTGCAAAGTATATAATTTAAAACAATAACAGCTTTTATTAACCTAATGTTGATTAATAGTCTTCATTCACTTCGAAAGTTAAAAAAGATTTTATGCTTTTCTTCGCAACTTTTCAGAGGATTGAGTAGTTTCTGTCGTATGATTTTTCTATATATTCATTATACCTCTGTTATGGCAATGTTTCATATGAATACACATATGCATGTAATATCACTTGCAGATAGTTATAACGTTATGCTTTGCTTCAGCAAGTGTAATAAATATCCCATCATTTACTGTAAATTTACTCTTATGAATTTCTCTCTGTTGAAAGTCTCCGACTTTCGAACATATTTTTTTTTTGATATTTTTCATGTTTTTATCTTTATTGCTTAATAATTTATTAATATTTTTGGAGACAGACTTTTAAGTAATATTCAATTTTACAGCTTCCCCATGTAGAGCTATAAAACGAATGTCTGTAGGGTAATATAAAGTAATTTGGTGATATTTTTATATTGAATCTTTTTTATAAGAAAAACAAAAACATTTTGTTGCACTATATGTTTTCCACTAGTTTACTAAGATCCAGTAAACACACAACAATTAAAAAAACGAAAACAACACTAAAGGGGAAGGTTATTTGGTGCTAGTGGTAGGTTATTTTGTGAAAGTGGGTAGGCTATTTGGTGATATTATGGATTATTAACCAGAACTTTCCCTAGCCAAATGAACATGAAAAAAATGTGTATTACTCTGATTCATTAGACGATTTTTCACAACAATCGTCACACATAAACATGGTTATGCCTTCGTCAATGTCCTATACATGACAATTTTCATGAAATAGTTGCATGAAAAAGCTGCACTGAATTCAGCTTGCACCCGTCTTATTTTTTACGTCTTGCGAATACCAAAATCTAAATTTCGTACACGTCCAGGCATCATCGTGGTTGTCTGAAGGAGTGGCGTTCACTTTCGAAAGTCCTAGAAAAATTCATCTGTTTTTCACAGTTTTAGATAAAGCTCATAGGTTTAAAATTAACTGAAACACCATAAGGTCTGTGATAAAATACTGATGGAGGTTTTAACTTTTCTGCCCTTGAAAAAATATTACAGATTCTTGTGCACAGAATGGTATACAGAAGATAAAATTTAAAACACTTTCCATGTATTTCACTTAATACTAACGTACCCGTAAATTACAAAACAAAGTTTCTCTTAGATTTCTGCCAATGACTAATCTTTGTTACAGAGAACAAGACATGGTATAGATAGTGGATTGCAAATAGTTGGCATGCTATGAATGTTAAAGTTCTAATACACCGGTTCTTCATACCTTGCACCTTCTGCTCCAACGACTCTTGTATTTGCAGTCACTTGGGCATAATTGATACTGGATGATCCATTCTTCCAGTCTACCATAATCACATTGGAATCAACCTGAAATATACCAAATATGAAGGTGTATAAATATCACTAACCTGTGCAAGTATGATAAACGTTGGTTCAAATACATTTTCAGGTGCACTGATTCAGACTTTTTTTCTATTCTCAATCAATATTAGTAATATGTCTAGTATACAGTAAGATTACCTTTATGAAAGCATTTTTACTCTGCAAATATTTTGTGCTCGTGTTTAACAAGAATAATTGTTTAAAAAGAAAATAATGTAGTGCGCTAGGTAAGAGTACGAATAGCCTATAACGTAGGATCAAAACTATAAAAGCATATAAATTTTGCAGAAAATTGTGGTCTACATATCTCTTACTGGTAGCTATCAATTTACCAGTTCATATTTGTATGCATCAGATGAATAGTGACCAGCAAAGATTAGAGTAATCCTATAGAAAGATATGTATCTACGTGATAAAAATAATGCATCAAGTTCACGTCACTAGCGCCACCAAATTTTCACCGGCCACACTAGACTCTTACTGAAAATAAAAGAACAAACACAAGCTACTCTTACTTCCCATACATATTTAAACTTACCAATGGCCCGAAGCCTACGCGCAACAGTTACCACTCCCCGTAGAAAACACATAAATAAAGGAATAACACGCACATTATTCTTACGATTTTCACCCTTCTGGTATCATGGGTCTCTGTTACAGGTACCATTCTGGCATTCTCCCTGTAGGGTTAAGAAAACTTATAGAAAACTTTAATCAGGATGCTCGACATGAGGTGCCTGTATAGACCCCGTAAGGAGAAAGCAGTGGACGTATTTTAAAAATAAAATACTGAAGGAACAACTTACCGTTTCGAGAAGTACATCTTCCATGTGCCTCACCCAACTGACATTGCTACTGCTGGTGAATCCATGAATTATAAAGAAAGTCCATTTGTCAGGATCAAATGTTGTGGTTCGAAGTGAGATTTCTGGGCGCGTTGGAATAGCGTATCTTCTTTCTTTTCTACAAACACAAAGATAATGTATATATTTTTCATTTCTAAGAACAATTATCAATATGCCCCAACAGATGAACACTGGAATCAAAACTGTGGTGACAACATTATCTGTACAGTTCTCCTGATAGAAAGCTACTGAAAGACCTTAAGCAGCTGCCTTATGATTGAATACGCACTGGTAAATGTATACATTAATACAGAGTGTCGTAAATTTACACAACACAGTGTTTCAAAGAATGTAACTAAAAGATAGCACGTATAGACGCCGTTCTAGCGCCGAAATCTAGCCGCGTACATGGGAAGGTCGAGCATTATCAGATAGTTTTTCGGTGTAAGGTGGCAACACTTTTCAGGTACGTGCTAGTACTTCATGAAGAGAAACTGACTTCAGATTTCCATTTACTGATACCGGTTTAGTCTATTTTCAATCATGTAACAACACTAATTTTCTGCACATTATATTTACACTACATTTACTTCCGTGATATTAGACATTTCCCAGCCCGCAGATAACATACTGTCTTGAACCAAGTTTAATATTTATTCTATTAATTCTGACTTGTTAAACCTGATTCAAGCCTGGTTTTACCTTGTCATGCCAAGCCTTTAACCTTAATCAAGCTCGTGTGTCAAGCTCAATTCTTGATTCTATCTTGAATCATGCCTGTCACCGTGACACAAGTCTCAATCAAGCATGCATGATTGAAAAACAAGCTTGATTTAAGTTTGACACGTAACGTGTAATACACTTGCAGTCAAATTCAATTTCAGCTTGATTCAACCTTGCTTTCACTTAGTCATCTTAAGCTTTCAATCTTTAATCACATGTTAAGCTTGAAATACGGCTTGATCCGTGTAAACTAGCGTTCCTGATTCTGGCTTACTGATTTGAAACTACAAGTTTTGATTCAAGCATATACGCTTGACATGACAAACTAAAAGAAAGCTTGATTCAAGCTAATTCGCTATCTGGGTAAACTTTTCTCAATATCTTCTTGGATTTTCTATTTTCTTCAACTTCATTTTCCGATACCGATACAAATCTGAAAAAATTGGAGCTTCGCGTTTTTTTTCATTTCCTTCGCGTTTTTTTTTTTTTTTTTTTTTTTTTTTTTTAATATGACGTTTGTACGTTGTCATTGCTTACCTCTAAATTTATATTATATACGGTACGTACTTATTTGGGCTTTCAAGGTATTCGTAATCTCTTCTAATGGCTCTATGGCATCCCTACAAATATGACGCTTTATTTATTATTACTATTGTAACGCTTTAAAGAAGTTTTCACAGCATGTGTAAATCAACTTCTATTAAGACGAGAATATTTGCAGAGCTTTCCTTCCTTTCATTTGCGCTGTGAATGATGAACACCGTTACCTTGAAAACTGTTAGCTCAAGATCAAGGACACCGACCCTCTGAAACTCTAGATTTTCCCACCCGATTATTATCACCAAGTTTTCCCACAGATTAGATTGTTGAATTTGTAAGTCAGTACGCGCTACACTTCAGAATGTCTATCACTAAGTGTAATCTTTCGTTAATACCAACACGTGCAGTAATACTATTTGCTTTTTACTTGCGTAAATACGCGAATTTAGTGTGGAAATTAAAGCACTTTGAAGTGTGGGCGAGGGAAGTTTGTGTTTCTATACTAATTGAGACGTTTTGTAATCCCTCTATTCCATAATGGTCCTATACCCGTTGCTATTCTCTTTTCATATATTTAGTGTACGTTTTTGTTTTTCACTGCATGCATTTAATCAGGGGCTATTTGGGATTTTGTCCCTACATTTCTAGATTTCTTGTCCTATTCATTTTAATTTATGTAATGACGAATACGACAATTTATACCCGCAAAACAAACTTCATAACAACGTCAAAATTAAAAACACGAATGACAAACGTTATTGTATCATCATGTAACTTTTTTGAACTCACTATTTTTTTCTCAACATATTGGTAGTTCTAAATATAACTTGTAGAATATATATATATATCAACATTTTCAGCTGTTTTCTATCCACTGCTGGATGAAGGCTTCCCCTTTCCTCTCCACATATTTCGGTCTGCTACTCTCATTCATGTAGCTCATGAAAAACGCTTCATTTCATCTACCATTCTTGAATTTGGACGTTGTCTCGGTCCTTTCTTTTCTCTGAGAATCCAATGCAGTACATTCGTCATCCATCTTCCATTTGTTCGTCTAGCTGTGTGACCAGCCTATCTCCACTTCATCTTCTTCGCAGTCTTGCTTATGTCTTCTAACTTTGTTTGTGCTCACATCCATTCATTTGTCTTCCTGTCCTTTCTAGTTATTCATAGCATGCATCTTTCCGTTGCTCTTTGTGTGACTCTTAATCTTTGAGTCGTTTGCGCATTCAGTGTCCATGTTTCACAGCCGTACATCATTACAGGTAAGACACATTGATTATAAACATGGTAGACACATTGGTAGTTTGCTTTTCAAAATAAAGTATAATCTTCCAAACAGACTCCACGCCATTTTACATCTTCTACTTATTTCATCCGTCAACTTGGCATTCGATGTCTTGAGCTGGCCTTGCTATACATACTCTTCAACTATATCTATTGTCTCTCCGAGGATCTTTATTTCCCTCTTTTCAGCATGTTGATTTTACATTACATTTATTTTACTTAAACTAATTTTAAGGCCTATTTTTGAACTCTCATTACACAGCTGTTCCTTTCTGGTTTGTAGTTCTTCTGCACTTGAAGCAAACAGGATTATATCATCAGCGAATCGTAGGTAATTAAGGTAATCGCCATTGATTTTTATTCCAAATTCATTCTAGTTTAAATTTTTGAACACTCCTTCCAGAGCCTTTGAAAATAATAGTTTCGAGAAATTGAATATCCTTGCCTTATCCGCCTTTCAACAAACCTGTTCGGTCCGTGGGGTCAGCCGGCTGGACAAATTGCTGGACCCTATTCTCGCTCCGCATTGAGAGATAAAATTCTTGTGACCAGTTGAATAGCTGCCTGGGCCCTTTAGGTACAGAGAGAAAAAAAAATGTTGTAATTATGACTTCATTTTTTGTTGCGTAATGCTTGCAGTTTCAAGATGGCGTCGAGCACAAGTGGTCCTTCTGAGTCAGCTTGCAGAAAGAAAGATAATTATGCATTTTTCTTTTTATCTAGCAATATTTTTTTGCTTGCGAGTTGAAAAGAAAATAGTAACGATTGGTTTGAGGTGCTTGCAAACTTTCTAAAAGTATTTTTAGTAGAATATTTTGGAAAGTAAACCATCGTGTCCATGCGGCTGAACATCATGACTTAATTGTTGTTTTGTCCACTTAACTATCCAGTGGCGAATCCTGGGGATACTCAGGGTAGACGGTGTCTTTTCATTGTAAGAAATAAAATTATTTAGTTATTTTGTTTTTACTGTATCACGGTTTTATTTTAATTTTATATATTTCAGGAAGATGCGCAGGAACTGCGTTATATAGCGACAAATTAGGAACATTTTGAGCGTTTTTTTTTTTTAATTTCACATTATGTCTACTCATTTGTTTATTCTACGTTTCGCCACTGAAACTAACCTCATAATAACACTGCGCAACAGCGTGGTTGTTGTAGAGTTTATTACTTTTACCTCTCCTCCATTTCCACCTTTGCATACCAAATCACAAGCTAATTAAACATTAAACTATTTGTTTTCGTTTATCAGTTTGTTGACACTTACTATTTTCAGTTTCTGGCTGAAAGAATATGGAAACAGAAGCAATCGAAAACTATATTAATAGGAATTAGTAGTAACATTAAAAAAAAATCCGCATTTTTATCACTAAAGCTATAATTTGGTATTCTCCCATTACAATTTTATTTAGCTTTCTTTCATATATGTATTCTGTCAGGATTTATTAGAGGAATCGCCTCTTCCCGAAAAAAGAGAAAACTATTCGCAACCCTTCGAAGAGAAATTTGGAAAGTGGAAAATAATCTGCATGAAATACGAGGCACGTGAATAGGAGTGGCAAGTTTCTGAAAATCGACAATCTTGGACTCAATAATACCGTATCGGCCCGAATATAAGCCGCGTTTATTTTTCAAATTTCGTACATGAAAATTTAAGGTGCGGTTTATTTGCGCGGCCGATAAATTTTCACATGTAATAGAAACTTGAAATGTAGCGCACGTTGCCAATTTTCTCATTTTGAAATGTAGCAACAATGCCTTGCGCTCGTGTTTGGAATTGCCAGCAGTCGTATGGTACGTATCACAGGTTGCAGGTACCGGTAGTTGCTTGATAACGACATTCAGTAGAGGGATCCTACAACAATCAGCAACAAGTTGCTTACTGACAAAGGACACTTCAAAGCGGTACACAATTCGGTGTTTGTTGCAAACAATGATTTTTATTATAAAAAAGCGGCTAGTGTTGTAAGGAAGTTTTTTGTTTCCTTTTGTGTCGGTACCGGTAGTAGTGAAGTTAGCAGTGACATTGGAGAAGACTCTGATTAGTTGTAACGGTATTTTTTGTGATTTACCCACATTATACGGTAACTGAAGATAAATGTGTTTAAGAGTGACCCTATAGTGTAAACAGAAAAATGTGTTTAAGAGTGACCCTATAGTGTAAACAGAAAAATGTGTTTAAGAGTGACCCTATAGTATAAACAGTTTTGTAACTGGGTAATGTGACAGGTAAATTTCTCTGCACTGAATTTTTTTCTCTCCTTTCCCCCCTAAAATTAAGGATGCGGCTTATACTCGAGTGCGGCTTAGATTCGGGCCAATACGGTATTCTTTTCTGCAATATTTTGCAGAAGAGTTCTGGGAATTTGCGAAAGAGTTCTTTTTGGTTACACCGTCTTTGTTGATAGATATTTTATTTGTCTCAACCTCCTTGACTACTTGTGTGACCAAGAAAAACATAAGCTCAATCATAGCTGTGAGGTTCACTGGGTACCTAAAGCAAATGAATGTTGCTCACAAAAGGAACGTGGTCTTATCAGAAAGTAATAAGAAAAGACTAAAAGCCGGTCTATTAAATTGGCTTGACAATGTGCCAGTACTTCTCGCTACAAGTTGAAATAAGCTGATGGCAGAGCCAATTCAGAAGGTAAGACTGAATGAGAAGAAGGGAAAAGAATCAATTGAAAGTGGACATTTTCTGATAGGTACCTTTAACAAATCAATGAGAGATATGAACTCCTCAGCAATTCTTAGTGCGTATTGACATTCGATAATATGCAATCAAGCGATTCATGAGATCCATTCCTCCCATTTTGTTCTCTCTTATTATTTCGTGATAAGACCACGTTTCGTTTGGGGCCAGCTTTATATTTTAATTTTTCCCACCCATGATTGTGTATATATGTTTTCCTCGTCACGCAAGTAATCAAGGAGGATGGGACAAGTCAAATATCTATCCATAAATAAGTTGTGACCAGAAAGTACCGTTACCCAATTTGCAATTTCCCACAAATCGTCTCCAAAATATTAATTAAAATAATCAAGTGGAGTCCAAAATAGTCGATCTTCAGAAACTTTCTTATGCCTGATCATGTGCACCGTATATTTCATTCAGATTGGTCCTCACTTTCCAAGCCTGCATCTTATTATCCCTCTTGAGTATTGTGAACTGAAGTTACGACTACTTAGTGGGAAAACCAAGGTTGGGTGTGAAATGTAAAGTACTCTTGAGTTTTCTTGAATTTCATGCATCCTAAAGAATTTGAATATTATTGGATTGCGTGTCTAACTGCTTTTCAACTCTTGAGAATTATATTGTCGGATTTACTATTACAATCCTTTGGAGATACAACAATAAAATTATCAGGCGTCGATTTGAATCTAATATATCTATATATATAAATATATATATATATATATATATATTAATATGAAATCGTTTTATTTCTTTAGTAAAATAGTTATTTATTCTAGTTTCAAAAATATGAAAACAAGTTTTCCCAAACTTGAGTACTGAAGTCCAGCA
The DNA here is from genome assembly GCA_022664845.1 of Lepisma saccharinum. Lineage (NCBI taxonomy): Eukaryota > Metazoa > Arthropoda > Insecta > Zygentoma > Lepismatidae > Lepisma > Lepisma saccharinum. Next base: position 19,314 of record JAGDQP010002915.1, read on the forward strand.
GGCTGGACATCATTTTTTACTGGAAAACTTCAATTGCGTCCTCATGCTGCACATATCATTGCCGCCATGTTTGTTGACGAAAATGCTTGGAAAAAAATATTCTTATATAATAGAGTATCCAAACATATAAGGGAACTTGAATATTTAAAAAAAAAAATTTTCAAAACAAAATTTCGGACTGAAGAGGTTAAAATTTTCACTCTCTTGATGTAGTCTAATGATAGATGTAGCAGTCGAGTAAATGTTTCGCAGTAACTTGATGTATGCACTTTCGATGCCTTGATATTCAAGTGGTTTAAGTACTGCTGCTGAAAAGACCGAATCTAAAGCTTGTTCAAAATCTATGAATCCCAGATACAGTGGAAGTTCATATTAATTAGTTCTTTCCATAACCTCATTCAATGCTTGTATGCGGTGCTAAATCCACGACGAAATCCGGCTTGTTCCCTTCCCTAGTTAAAATCTATGTCTCGTTCAATATGATTCAAAATAACTTTCGTGGACATTATGTATAGAACTGACAGTAGAATAATTGGTCTGTAGTTTTCGACGTGTTCTTTGTGCCCTTTCTTGCACAATAAAATAATAATAGCATTATTCCAACAGTTTAAGTAAGTCTCGTCGTTCGATATAAAACCTTCCACATAAATTATCTATTGTTCGTTAAAATATTTTCTTTGTGCAAATTTCGACATGCAACACGTCCTTTGATGGTAGTACTATTACCTGCCCTTTTAAATATACCTGAGACATTGAAAGTCTAACAATCCTACCATTTCTATCTCTTTATGACTTCACTTTCCCTAACACCTATTGATCATTCAGCATTAATTTCCAAGTAATGAACAAAATCTAACATCTCAGAAAGTAAGACATCTGAAGGTCTTGATTATTCAAAAATATTGAATATGTTACTGTCCGACGATAATGATAAGTCACTGCTATAAAAATTTTGTACTGCCTTGCGAGTTCAGACTCATTTCAGTAATTATAATATTTGATTATTGCAATTTTATTTTAACTTATTTTTGGAGTGATTTGCTATTAACATTCAAGCTATTAACAAGTTCCCCCTCTAGAAAGCACAAAGGCAATGAAGTACCTAAGAGGTGCCCTGGATTTTCCCCCCTTTCAATTACCACACTATGCGAATATATTTTAGTATACTAAAGGATAAAGTAATGGAATATATTATAGGCTTAACCGCAATAAAAAAAACATAATAAAAAAGCAAGACAGCACATTTAAATGAATTACCCGTTTTCCCATAATTAAACTAGTCTCTTCACCGACGTAACAAGTTGCATGTTTCAAAAACTGGATCTTACAATTATAATGTATGTTGATCATACAATAAAAAGTGTAACTTTGAACTTCATATTTCAAGCAATATATATACGTATATTACATAATAACTGTACATTATCATTGCGTAACTCCAACAATTATTTCCCATAATCCACTAGAAGCTTTAAATTAAAGTACATCTACATACACGTGTTATAATTGGGTCTCAGACTTGAAGAAGTAACTTTTTTTTTCTTCTGAGGTTTTCAATGATGCCAACCTTAGCAAAGAAATGTTTTTTTTTTATTTTTAAAAAAGAAGCAAAACAACGGTTTTTTTTACAGTTTCCATTATTTTCCACCTTCTGTGAGTTTTTACGATTAGTGGTCACTTTTCTGGCTTTAAGGTCAATTTTGGAGTTATTTTAAAAGCATAAACTATTATATTCCCCCATTGTGTGGTTGCCATTGAGCTGTAGTGCTAGGTTAGTATCTACAGTGATACGCAGATGAAATATTTAACAATTTCGTTTTGATTAAAAATAATAAAAAAAAAAGTTCTCAGGTTTTCACACTTGTTGTTCCTGTCTGGCCTTTTTTTTTTTCAATTATTGAGTTACACTGATACATTACTGTGCACATGAAAGCACATCCTAAAAATAATCACCTTATCTTCAACACTTAAGTCATAAAAATGGGGCACACAGCGATAACATGCGTAGAAAACAGAGTTAAAATTAAAGGTTTGGTCCCCTTTCAATTAAAACGGTAGGGGACAAACCAGTTTAACTTTTTCTCTCTTGTGTCTGCGTTCAAACATTTACTTAATTGGTAATGCAATCGAGTTCTCCATTATAATAAATTAGATATCACTGGTAGTTTACTTAGATGATTCACACAAATATTTTTTTATAACATGCCAGTATACCAAAAAGTGCTAAGGAAGACAGTAAAACGCGTGGTTTATCCAGAAAACTAAGGAGCATGCAATAGCTAGGGGATAGTAGAGTAAATCAGAATGGTCTGATAAAACAGGATAAGGCTCTTAACTCTCCAAGAAATGTTTCAACCTGTGTCTAACTGCATAATTAGACGTAGAACATCATGGTTGATACGTGCAGTGTGTATCAAGTATAAAGGACGACCACTAATTCGGTAAAGTATGATTTTCTTAAAGTGTCTTGCTAAATTGTCCTTGCGTGAGTTTGACCAAGCACGGCAGTCTCACCTATCGTGTCCATTGTAACCAAAGTGTAAGAAATTAATTACAATTTTCATTTTAACTATTTTCTCTTATCTTCTTTAGTTTTCTGAAGACACCACATTGTTTTCTTCATTGTGTAGAAATAGATAAAATACTATAGTATGGCAAAACTGAATAGCAACTTAGACAGTTAATGTTAAAACAATTAGCATTCTAGAAATAATTAAAACTTCAAATAAGTTAGTGACTAGCTGGTAATTATTTTTTATAAATATACTGCTACAAAAAATCAGTAAATTAATAGTAATTATTTAGTACATCTTTAATAATACCTTTGTAATATTTATGTTTTCTCTTTAATGCCTTTTATGGTATTTTATTACTCTTAAAGTTTAATACATTTTTTTCTTGTTGTAGTGAAATAGGCCAGTTTCACATGCTCTTTATATGAAGGAAGATAAAATAAACTTTACCTCGAAACTTTCCCTTATTAATTTCTAGTATTCACATCTTTTCAATAATTTTACTCTGAAACTTAAATGGAATTAATTTTAAACAACACTTATTGAAAATATTGCTCACATGTATTTCAAACTTATTCTAGGTGTTTTATCTAGGTAAATAGTTCGCATAGATATGATAAATCTGTTTGAACTGTGGCTGAAGTAACTTAATAATGTTACTATCTACTAATAACTTATAACATTAACAGATAGTGCAGCAGTGCTAAATGATTTTCCTCACTAAAAGTTATAGATATCTATATTACAGTACAATGCATTCCAAGAAATTAATTTCACACTCTACTAAATGTTGTTGAATACTTTTAGAACTCTCTTGAATAAAAATGGAACGTTTTTGAATGTTTTTCTTATATGTATCATGGTTAGAGCAACTTATTGATTGGGGGTTATTCTGGATATATATATATATATATATATATATATATATATATATATATATGATATTCTAAATTAAAAAGTACATTCTGAATTACAGTATATTACTAACATGTAAGAGTAATTCTGAAAACTTATTTATTGTTCTGTTAGTTATTAGATAATTAATGAATATCACAAGTAGCACATCCACGTCGGTATTTCACGACATCGATCGATATCATTCAACGACATGGGCCTCATATTGGACGGCAAACATCTTGGCCAATACCGGTCAACGATATAGATCGACATCGGGTATCGACATTGTTCGACATCGATCATCGGCATTGCTCAATATTGGCTATCGGCATCGCTCAATATCGGTCATTGACATCGTGAACATAATGAAGTTCTGACTCTTTTTACTATTTTTTTTAAAGGAATCCCATTTTTTTATAGGCCCCCTATACAATCACCAACATAGACAAACCAACAAGAAATAGTAAAACACGTTAGAAATTGTAAAAAAAAAAAACAATACTGCTTATGTAAGGAATACTATTTTTCTGTAGCTAAAGTTACATCACTTCGCTGTGCTAATGGATTGTAAAGTCGATCACTGCTAGTTTGTAAAATAATGTTATTTTCGATATTGCGTTCATGCTAAAATTTGTAGTTCCGCTCAATTGTAATCATTTCACGTCTCTTCCGTTTTTTACTTTATTTTTATTTTTTTATTGTTTTTGCCAAGAAGTTGAAGAGTACAATCGGTCATGATTACAATGAAACAGCTTCAACTGAAAGAAATGATGTAAAACAAATGTAAATAAATATAGATTTAATTTATCCTCCTACTAAACGGAACTTCTCTTAACAACCACATCGCAAAATGCGTAAAAAATTCGCTACCTTCTACCGTACAAACCAAATAAAAGCGTAAAATGTCCCCCGGTTCTGGCGGTGTACGATAACTAGAATAATAAATATTACTATAAATCTTGTTGGTATGTCTATGTACTTACAGTGATCAAAGACTCCTTGCGAGAAATACAATCAACTTTAACAATTTATTTCTCTGTGTCCGCGTAGAAAAGCAGGTTATTTCTGCACTTCAACACGCTTCGATGAACAACTCCTTTGTCACCAAACAAGCTGGCCGCGTGTTGACTACAACATGAACTTTTATATTTTATCACCAGAAGGATATAACGTCTCTTGAATAAACATCGGTTTAACCATATGGACCGATATTGATCAATATAGATATCGGTTAACGACATGGATCGATATGGTTGCATGACGAGTGCTCTATTTTTTTAATTTTAATTTATTCACTATGAGCAAAGGTTTTATAAAAAAATGATTTATTCTTTGCACAATAGTAAAACTTACTATAGTTTTAGAAAATAGGTACATTAGTGATACCGATAATCGATGTCGATCCCACATCCATCGACGTGGGATCAAGCGGGCCGCTCTTCCGCCGCATTAACGATGTGGAGCGATATGAGTCCCATGAACGACCAACGTGCATGTGCTACTGGGGATTTAATTCAGAGCATTATAATCAAGAAATATATTTTTATATGAAACTGCATTTCAGCTTTTCTATTCTGTCAGTCTTTTTATTGCTTCAGTGTTCCAGGGAATAAAATATGTTATAAATTATTATCACTGTATTGTTTTGTAATGAAATGACAATCCGATCATTGCTATATATTCAACTATATTTTTGGTAGTTCATATAGTTTCATGGGCATCATTCAGAGAAGGGAAAAACATAAGGTCTGCTAAGTAGTGAATATTCATGACAAAAAGCAAGGGAAAAAAACGTAAAATTCCGTGCCTGTACATCACTAGCCACGCTACATCGCCGGTGGAACCACGTAGAGTGTAATTGATAAAAATACGATTTTGAAATTATAAGAGCATCAGCAATGAACTGTTTAAAACACGGCACTTTCACGTCATAAACTGATGTACGTGATTGTGGAGCATTTATTTGCTTTCTTAGAAAGTACATATTTGAAAAGCCTTTGAGACAACGGAAAGAACTGCTCTCCTGAATAGTTGATAAAAATCACTTACGCTTGTACGTACTTTTACCTGTGACATGTGAGTATCAATACCTCCAAAAGACGCAATTTTCGACATACGTTTATAGAAACCAACCTGTTTTCGTGCATGTGACTAAATTACCTCTGTGTTCACTACGCAACGCGAGAAACCTGTGCTTCGTTGAAAGATACAGTCTGTAGTAAGTAAAATTATCTACAATATATTTCTGGAAGTAGAAACGTACCTGGTGCTAAGGAAAAACTGAGTGCCAATTTCTTCAGGATCTTCTGGGAGCAAAGGTATTGGACGTAAAATTGAAAACCATGGACCGTCTAAGTTGAAACAACCGAGATCGCCGTAGCATACTTCATTGCTAGAGTTGGAAGTTAACTCAGGCTGAACAATGCCTGCAGCAATAGAAAAGAAGAATTAATTGACGAAAATATTGTCACACTTATTACGGTTATCAAATTGTATGCTTTTAAACAAAATATAAAATAGATGCAAGCTTAAAACATTTAAAATTTATTCTAAATAGAGTGGCAATTTCTTACAATTGTAAAATGGATTACCGGTACTCTAAATTTGAACAATATACAGGATATTAGTATATTGTGCCTTAGTTTGACATCGTACATGGTGTCGCATGAAAGAGGGGGAAGCATACACAACTGATGTTCTCAAAGCTGTCACTATCCTTCGAAGAGAAAACATGAGTGTGGTTTGATGAAGTATCTACATGATAAATATTTTGTTGGTAAATTCACGACAAGAATTGTCAATCTGTTTACCAAGTAGTGATTTTCCCTTACACATTTTGTAAAATTACCCAGTACTTTTTAAAATTATTACATGTCATGAACAGACTGGTATTTGATAAAAGTTAAAGTGCTCCCATAAAAATGTGATATTTTAAAAGCAAGAAACAGTCGCACCATTTTACACTAAAATCCAATTTTAGCCTTGTTTGGGTAAAAGGCATTTTAGAGGCTCTTACATTCTTTTCACTTTTATGATATTCTAAAATGAATGCAGATTATCATCGACCTCCATTAATACGATACTGGACTGACTGTAGCCATTGAAAAATTCATGAATATGTGAAGCTAGTTAGCGGAGAGGAAACTTAATCTCGTTTGTCCACTTCCAGCCTAAACCAATATGGACCAAATTTTCGATTCTAACTCAGTTTTATATGCTCGATATCACTGTGTGGCCCATTTTTTGATTTAAGCCTTAATTCCTGAGTTACTCATGTAAGAGTATGTCGTACTCTGCATACAATAGAAAATACTGCAAATAATATTTACACTTTTTGCAAGAATTAAGACATAAATTAAAAAATGGGCCACACAGCGATATGAAGCGTAAAAAAACTGAGTTAGAATCGAAAATTTGGTCTATATTGGTTTTGACTGGAAGTGGACAAACGAGATTAAGTTTCCTCTCCGCTCTCTAGCTTCACATATTCATAAAATTTTCAATGACTGCAGTCAGTGCAGTATCGTATTAATGGAGGTCGATGATCACAACAATTATTGAATGAAGATATGTCAATAACAGGTAAAGCTTTCCTTCCTCATTGGCTGAATGGTGTATGACGCAACTGGCAGATGCTGTCTTTAAGCAAAGAGTATCAATAGTGAAATTAGATTGGAAATCGTCAGCTAGCTAAAGACAACTACAACCAGTCAGGGCAAGCCATACTATCAGAGTGCCTTTTGCGACAGAGGAATTAGTGGTCACGGACACGTATGCGGGTGGAGGAAAAATATACTGAAGACCCGTTGATGCATTGAAATATGACTGAAATGTAACAGGCATTGACTCCTTGTGCATTTAAATGTCGACGCGAAATACTGAATATCTATTTTGCTTGGTATTGCGTTTCTCTGACACTAGGAGCGCTACTGTATCATATTTCCCTGTCAGGGGCTCGCTGAGTTATACATGGATCTTTGGAATAATAAGTTTTCCGCAAACTCTTATCACTTACGTCATCACGGGAATTCAAAAAGTGTCCCCTGTTGTCTGGAATGAACCCATCTGATATCGAATTACATGGAAGACATAGTGTCAAGTTATTTTTTCTACGAGGCTGGATGCCAATAATTTTTTTGGCAACACCAAGCTGCATAGCAAACTTAGTGTAAATGTAATAACACAAGCAACACTACTACAGAAAGCTGGAGTTATTTGTGATATACCAGTTGATATGCCCATAGAGGAAACTCTTGTCAACACTGAGTGTGTTTTTCCGGACCTTGGAGTACGTCGTATCAACAAGAGGGCGAAGAATGATAAGGGTGAAGTACAATTTGTCGCAACACAACTAATAGAATTTGTGATGCAAGCTCGGTCAATTCCAGAGTATATTTATGTATACAGGGTGCGATTCAAGGTCAAACATAAATTACGGAAAGTACATCAATGTTATGCGTGTTTTGGGTTCCGGCATAGTGCTGCTACCTGTCGCAATGAACGAAAATATGGTAATTGTGTTCGCCCTTTTCATGATGATTTTCCATGTAACCATCAATTAACTTGTGTCAACTGTAATTCCCATAATCATCGGGCTGGTTATCATGAGTGCAAAGAATTTAAGTTTCAGCGAAATATTAACAATCCTATGGAAAATAAAACATTACCTATCATGAAGCTCTAAGTATTTTGAAACCTAAATTCTCTAACGATACTGAATCCTTTCCACCCATAAGCAAACAAGTGATACCTGAAAAGTTAAGTATACTGGCACCTCAAAAAATATAAGTTAGTAGATAAATTTACTCAGTACACTAATTACGATGTCAAGAAACATAGTACTGTGAGTATTCCTACACAAACAAATTTATGTGTGAAAAAGGATACTAAAGAATGCAGCAACATATGTAAGTTATCACGAAAAAGGAGCTCTGGGAATCATAAAAGATTGCGATGCCAAGAAAACGAATCTTTAAGCAACAATTCTGAAAATATTGACTTAGATAGCTTTACGGATCACGCAGCAAAGACTGAAGATGCGCAACTGCTAGTTCATTTTGCTAATACTGATTTGGACCTACCTTCATCTGATTTTATGCCTCAACAAGTTCCTATTAGTTCTACACGGTCTAATGAACCACAAAAACAAAATGATACAATGTCTATGATGGAAGAACTCTTGGGGACTTCACAATGGACAAACTTCACATGAACCCTATGTTGGATTATAGCAATGAAACATTCTTTATGTGACAAGATATGGTAAAGAAACTAGAACGGAAAATGGAAAAGCAGATTTCAAACTGATCTTATTCAAATGAATCGCATTCTACTTCCATCACTCTTTATATTCCATTTCGTTGTTATTACAGTGTCAGTCTTAAACACATATTTGATTGCGTAAAAGTTGTCTCACTTAAGACAGACCAACGCTAAACAATCAACAACAACAATAACAATCACTGTGCACTAAGGACAAATTGACATTGAGCAATGCTAAGGGCTATAATCAGCCTGCAGTTATTTATGACATGACATGACATGAATGCAGATTCTGAGTTTCGATTGCAAACCATCTTTCAATGTTTTATCTTGAAGAAACTCATTATTTGATGTTGTGTACACATTATGATACAGCGCAGTAAGGTAAATATGTATTACCGGTATAATGAAATAGAGTTATTTTCTGATGAAAATATCTGAAATTAAGATTGATCGTATGCGTTGCTGCATTCGACAATGTAAACAAAAAAGCTGTATCAAACTCGTCATATTGAATCAAAGCATTTTGAGATAACTACATTAAGTTTATATGAAAATGACAATAAGCAACTTGGTATGGAAATCAGTTTTCTTTGCGTCTGCACATGAGAGTAATGCATACATGAGGGTAAAGAGTAATGAATATAAGCGTTAAACTCATAGTTTCATTTGAAAGTAGATTTGATGTTTTGTATAGCCATTTCAGGTCTAATGCAATAAGATATTTGAGCAATACGGTACTTAAACTTTCGATACATAATCGTTGCGAATGCATCATATCAGATATCCGATTTTAAGAACTCACAGACCACTTACGTATTAAACAAATAGCAATATCTATACATATTCATTTAGAAAAAAAAAGTGTGTAAAAATAGTAACAGTATTAATGCACAAATTTTAAAATTTTAAATCATGAATCTAACTTTCCCGGGCCCTATGTGGCACTTCAATTGATTGTACATAGTGTTAATCATAATGTAGCATACAATATTATTATATTTTTGCTACTGGGTAATTTTACAAAATGTGAAACCAATATTACCCTGGCCTATTCCCGCCAAAGTGTTTACAAAAAAATATTTTTAAATATTGATGGAATACAAAAGCGATTAAATTTTACTCCGGTTTGAGGTGTATAAGATGTGTGTTATTTTTTGCAGTGTAGGATTGATGAAAAATATGTAAAAAAAAATCTCTATGTGATTGTTGGATTTCAACTTGTATCACCGCCCATACGCGAATCATTGACTATGAAGAAAGGAGCATGGCTTCTCCTAATTCCATGTTATTTTTCTTTTAAAAAAAGAAAAAGAACGAAAGAAAAATGTTTCCTTTTAGAATATTATCTGAATTCACACATTGTTATCAGACCTAGATTTTTTTGTCATCTTCTGGTATAACTTTGGACGTCAGTCTCTCTCACTATAACGCAGACCAGAGCCTTAGAGTCAGTTCTACAACCGACCACTAAACTTCTAGTCAGCGTTAAGTTGAGGCCAACTCTCATTTTGCATACTGTCATTGGCCAAAATCAGATTTGGCCTCAACTCAGCGCTGACTAAGGGTCAGTTCTACAATCGACTGCTCAACTTCTAGTCAGCCCTAAGTTGAGGCCAAATCTGATTTTGGCCAATGACAGTATGCAAAATGAG
>JAGDQP010002915.1:29740-84859 GCA_022664845.1 Lepisma saccharinum
AGTTGAGGCCAAATCTGATTTTGGCCAATGACAGTATGCAAAATGAGAGTTGGCCTCAACTTAACGCTGACTACACTGCAAAAAATAGCTGTGTTAATTCAACACAATGCGGTGTCCCAGCGTCACTATCACTTTTGTGTGTTAAATAAACACAAAACACGGTGTTGTTTTCGGTACAGTGTAAAAAAAATTACGGCTGCAGTGAGATTTGAACCTGGGTTGTTCAGTTAGAAGTCGAGCGTCTTATCGACTTGGCTAAATCGTCAGACATAAAAGGCACTAGATGCAAACTATATTTAATGAATAACATTCGAATTAAAAGACTACATTATAGATTTAAACAATGTAGGGGATCTAATATATGTTGCTGAACCACCAAAATAAACTAAGTTACTTGCACGACTTATCCCATGGTTTAATCACTTCCTATTTTGTCAATTAAGAACCAGAATTCCCATTCATTGAGAATATTCCATTACTATGAAAGCCACCAAGATGGCGACAGCCAAACACTTGAGCAGCATTACTGCTTTCTTATCATAACAACATGTCAAATGCTGCGCTTCGTTTCTTAGAAATGGAACATATTCTCAATAAATTGGGATTGTGATCCCTAATTGAACAATGGAAAAGTGATTAAATCATGGCATAATTCGTAAGAGTAACTTTGTTTCTGTTTGGTGTTCAGCAACATTTTTTTTATCCTCTATACTGTTTCAATCTAGTGCTCTTTTCGTATGACTATTTAGCGAAGTGGGTAAGACGCTCTACTTCTAACTGAGCAACCCATGTTCAAATCTAGCTGTAGCCATAACTTTTTTTTTCTCCCAGTACCGAAATCAACACAGTGTGCTGTGTTGATTTAACACACAAAAGTGGTAGTCATGCTGGGACACCGCATTGTGTTGAATTAACACAGCTATTTTTTACAGTGTAGAAGTTTAGCGGTCGATTGTAGAACTGACCCTTAGTCGCAGCAGGTACAGAAAAACTTACTTTTGATTTGGATATAATAAACCTCAATTTATCGGTTTTTTAATCTGGTAGGATTACAATCTTTCTTTAATTTAGCTTTGTATTATAAGCAGTCAGTCTGTTGCATGCTAGCCAGAGATTCTTCAAAACTCACCCAAAGCAGGAATAATATTATTATTACCCTACATTTAATACCATCCCGCATTAAAATAATTAAAAATCTATAAAAACCATGTAACACTGAATTAAAGCTCTGCTAATTTATCAATTTTGATTTTATAGCCCCACCCCGACTTGAAATTCTGGAAGAATCCCTACAAACAAAAGTGCATAAAGATAAATTGACTGAAAGTTATAGGCCAAATATGTTATAGAATCGCATTCGGTCTTTCTCTAAAGTCCAGCCTCACACTGCATTAAAGAACCACAAATTAAATTGCCAATGAATAAAACAAAGCAGATTTTGCTAACAGGTATAAACCATTCATCCATATGAGAAATTTTCTTATTTCTAACACACGTAACAACATATTATCTCCATGGCTCATAGTCTGTAGGTGCTAATAATAAAAGTTTCTCCACCCATACTTTACCAAATACATTCTTAAATATTCTACACTACTTCTCATTTATAACTTGATGTCATTATATCTTCAAAAGTGCTTAGTAAATATGTAAAGAGATCAGCTAATTTTTCAGTGTTATTACACTTATTACTAAGGCTCGGATTTTTTTTCTGTTTCATAGTTAGATCTTTCAATGTTTCGTTTTATTTTTGGACCCTCTCCCCTCAAACGTAATAACAAAATTTTATAAAAATTATTAAAAATTATTTGGATCTTAAATTTTAAAAAATGTGGCTTTTGAGGAATAATATAACTGTCTGCAGATATCAACAGTTCTTGACAACAAAGTACAGTGCGCATGCGCAAACTGTATTGCAGGGATTCATCGGTGACAAATCAGACTGTAATTACTTTACTCCCATACATGTTATAAAATATTGAGTAATACACTAATAACTCCCCAAAGCGTATATGTAGATGAGATAATTGGAGATCACCAATGTGGATTTAGAAGAAATAGATCCACTTTGAACCAGATTTTCGCCTTTAAACAAATCTTGGAGAAGAAATGGGAATACATTTGGACTGTTCAGCAGCTATTCATTGATTTTTAGAAAGCTTATGATTCTATCAAAAGGGAAAAGTTATACTGTACAGGTTGGTACTATTTGGAATTCCGAAAAAAAAAAGTATTCAACTAGTGAGGATGTGTCTCAGCGACCCCATAAGCAGAATACGGATAGGTAATCATATGTCAGATAGTTTCGAGATTCACAGCGCATTGACAGGGAGATTGATGCCTTATCACCCCTACTGTTTAACTTTGCGTTAGAATATGTAATTTTAAAAATAAAAGAGGATAAAGGGGGCTTGAATCAACTTTTCGTGTACGCGGATGATGTAGATTGAATAGGGAATATATAGATACGCTACAAAGTAACACCGATGTCTTAGTAGAATCGTGTGATAAGATAGGTCTCCAGAGAAAACAAAATACATGATAACAAGCCGACGCACTGAGAATGAAGGAAATAGATACATAACAGTTAAGAATGAGAACATAGAGAAAGTAAACAAATTTAAATACTTAGGAGCATTATGTAACAAGCAAAAATGAAGTCACGGAAGAAATAAAAAGTCGCTTAGTATCGGGCAACTCACGTTTCTATTCAGTGCAGATACCCCTCCTAGCCTCGCGATTAGTATAGTTGAAATTCAAAATATACAGAACAGTTATTCCACCGGTAATACTGTACGGTTGCGAAAGTTGGAGTACCACCCCAGCAGAGGAACATAAATTACGAGTATTTGAAAGTAAGGTCTTGAGAAAGATATACGGGCCGAAACGAAACGAGATGACTGGACAACGGAGGAGACTGCATAACGAAGAACTACACGGACTGTATGACTCACTCGATGTTGTGTGAGGTTGCCCACGATAGAATTCTATAACGGACGTTTGTTACTGCGGCGATGAACTTGCGAGTTCCGTAGGCCATAGAGTAAATAAGTAATCAAAAACGTTCGGAACAATACACAGAAACTAGCTTCAAATATTTGAAGCTTATGCGCGAACAAACGTCTAAGTGACATTTTCAAATAAAAAAATCACGAGTACATTTTTATATACAACAGGCAAAATATGAGACATAAAATATTCATACTTTGCACAAATGCGGACTTTAGTCTAACATATCTTCGTGCAAAGTATGAATATTTTATGCCTCATATTTTTCCTGTTATATACGAGGGACGTTCCATATTGATTTACACTTTTATTTTCTTCTTTCAGGGTCCACCATTGAGCTCGTCGTGAAAGTTGGAAGGAAGTAGTACTTAGGTCTGCCTTCAGGTGAAAGAACAATACAGAGACGTGTAATCCATGTACCCTGCAGCACATTTCACCAGCAACTGTAAGTACGTGAGCGGACAACATGGAAGGTGATCATCAAGGACAGCGCTGGACAACGTGATTTCTGTGGAAAGATGATGTACAGACTGCGGAAATTCACAGGCGATTGGTGGCAGTGTGTGGAGAGTGCGCACCGTCACGCAAAACCGTATACAACTGGGTGGACGGCTGGAAAAGTGGCCGCACATCAACGGCGAAGGGAACCAGTTCTGGAAGGAAAGTGACTGTGACAACACCAGTGAACAGTTCAGGACTGGATCGACTTATTCAGGACAACAGGTGCATCACGTTGACGGAACTGGAGGCGGCCACAGGACATGCCAGAAGCACTCTGTACCGCATAGTGCACGAACACCTTAAGATGGGTAAGGTGTCTGCCAGGTGGCTTCCCAAATCCCTGAATGCTGCACAAAGACAACAGCGCAAGGACGTGAGCAGTGATCTTCTGCAACGCTGCAGCCGGGATCCAGAAGGCTTCATGTCCAAACTCGTTCCTGGCGACGAGACTTGGCTGCACTACCATGAGCCAGAGACCAAAGCCCAATCAATGCAGTGGAAGCATCAAGGCAGCCCCATGCCAAAGAAGTTCCGTACACAGCCCTCCGTAGGCAAACGCATGGCAACAGTCTTCTGGGACAAGGATGGAATCATATTCATTGACTGGCTGGAACCCGGGACCACCATTAACAGCGAGTCATACGTGACAACGCTTCGGAGTTTGCGCCGTGCAATTCAGAGGAAACGACCAGGAAAATGGGCGAACATTGTGCTCCTGCAACACGACAACGCTCGTCCCCACTCGAGTCGGGCAACCACGACTGCCATTAATGAGCTGGGGTTTCAGGTGCTGCCTTATTCTCCTGACTTGGCCCCTTCTGATTACCACCTCTTCGGGGCATTGAAGAGACCGCTGCGTATACATCATTTCGCCGACTTCCAGGAACTGCAAGACGCTGTCCGGACGTGGGTGCGACAGACTCCGAAAAAGTGGTTCGCAGAGGGCGTAAAGAAGAGCGAAAAGATAATTAAGCCTCCGTGGGGACTCCAGTTTTTTCGAAAGGCTCGGAATAACAGAAAATAAGATATTTGGGTGAACAGTAGCAGTGTGCGCTCACGATTGTCTTCGAGAAACGGACGTTAATCAAGTTCACTTGCCCTGGGTCGCAAATTACCTTACGCTACCACTGATTATGTTCACTTCTTTGAAATTAGACATATCTGACTCTGTGACTACTTTTTTCACCTTCACTTCTAATGATGTGCAAATTGAGGCTATACGATGCACTATGTCGTCATCACACCCGTATGTCCCTATCATCAAATTTTTATAGGTCGTCCTAAAAATGTACTTTAATCTGATTAAACTTACCAAACAAATTAGGCATGCGAAGCGTAAAAGCGTAAGTACTGCACAGAATGTAGACATAGTATAAATCGGTCATGTTGTTAGTTTCTGTTATGAAAACAACTGGTGATGTTAAAAATGGCCCTGTGCAGATAGTGACGCAATCAATTTAATTTTCATAATTCAGTTCTTTTACACGAATATTTTATGCAGAAATAAACAAGGTAGTGTAAAAAAAAAGTTACGCAAACAAGCAAAAACGTTAACGACATGTGACATTTCTACATAATGTTGCACAACATATTAAACAGTGTTACTCATCATCTCATTAAATGATGAGATGAAAAGAGAAACACATGATTGACATGATAATAATAATGCTGTCATTTACACATATGTTCGTATGTAATTACCTCCTCCACGTACATGTGTTGTTGAATGCAAAATGAGAAGTGTATAGGAAATAAATCAAAAGATTCTATAATGATTACAGACTGTAATAATGTCACGAACACAATAGTGTCAAGTAATGATTCACTGAAGCACAAATATGGTAAAAGAACTTTGAAAATTTGTTTTATAGAAAATGAAATTGCATTATGTGAAGGGTGGTGTTGCAGTTCACACGAAAGTAGGAAAGGCATCCTGTTCATGTTATTTTTTTTCTACAATTAGCATCAGAATTACAGAGAAAACGAACAAAGCCATAAATGTACTTGATTGAATTAAATATGCTTGCCTTAGCTCTACTGCGTAAGTAAATCTGGAAATAAACGGACTTTGAGGAATTTTAAGGGGTTGCAATTATGCACTCAACTATGACAAATAGTTTGCACAATATCACATTTCAAAGACTCAGCGACAGAGGTGACAAACACACGTAGAGTCAATGAGGATGTAGACCTGAAACAGGTCACCGGGTCAAGTTTTAGACCGGGTCGCTGGGTCTATACTTAGAATCCAGTTTGACCCGATTTCCAACAGGTGAACCGGAGGGCTATGTAGACTTTGTTCATTTTTTCCCCTATTATTGTTGCGTTTAAGCAGTTTTTCTTTCAGCGGTGACAAGAAATGGGATTTTACCCCCAGAGCACGAAATACAAGATACCATAAAGTTCCAAAAATTAATAATAGCATATGAAAATAGTATCATAATGTAGTAATTATGATGTAGTTTCTCAAAGCGCCAAGAAAGTAGCAATTAGCTATCAACTCCCAATAAGTACGCTCGTTTAACGTATAACACTTCTTTTGTGCACACCGATACCAAAACTCCCATCATGATAGATCCTCTTAGTCTTCCTTAATACATAGTTTTCCTTAAAACATAATTGTGTATTTCATGCCTCTTTCCTTGATTTGGCTATATTGTGCATTTCAACAATCTGTTTATTTTTACGACATAAATACATCATAATTATATTTATTTAAACCCAACATACTAAACTATAAACCCAACTGACTATATTGACAAAGCAACCAAAAGAAGATCCCACAGTCCAAAACAAGAAAGATAGTGTCATAGAATTATTTTGTGTGTATTCATAATAGACGAGAACATCACTACATACTTAAATCTATTTTGAATTGGTAACTTCTTTACTAAAAGTTAGCGTGTCTTAAAATTTGACATCTTCCTATTTTGATTAATTCTATGTGGGGTTAAAATGAGGTTGCACATGTAGAGATGACTTAGAATATCCCTTGCAGTTTTTATAGGTTGCTTCTTTCCTGCCTGGCAACATTGCATGATCCTGAAGACATGTTTAACCACCGAGCTCTATGTAATGATACTGGAGTTATTGCTTAGTGTCGAAAGATAGACGTCAGAGTAAGTATTTAAACTCCTTTGTTCACTTCCAGCCTAATCGAAAGGGGGCCAAATTATCAGTTCTAACTCAGTTTTATACTCTTCTTATCGCTGTGCGGTCCGTTTTTTTATTTAAGTCTTAATTCCTTAGCTATTCATATATTAGTATACCGTACTCTGCGTATAATAGAAAATACTGCAAATAATATTTACGTTTTTTGCAAGAATTAAGACATAAATAAAAAATGGACGCACAGCGATATCAAGCGTAAAAATCTGAATTAGAACCGAACATTTTGTCTATATCGGCTTAGACTCGAGGTGGACAAACGAGATTAAAATGTCCTCTCCGCTCCCTGGTTTCATATATTCATGAAATTTTCAATGGCAACAGTCAGTCCAGTATTGCTTTTAGATAGAGGTCATCGTATTTAACACTCTTATAAAGCTTATGTGTTTCAAGAACTAAACATCGCATGGCGTGAACTGTAATAGAAACTTAACTTTAAACTATGTTTACCTTGTGTATGAACAGTGCAATGTTTTCTTGTGCATACTGTGTAACTGCACAGGAAACCCAAGAGTTATAGGACAGCCAAATATTCCAGTCAGAGGAAGCCAGAAGAGAGAGTGTAGCAGCCAATTCTCTAGGCAGATGTCACTACTGGTTTACATTACCTGTGAGAGCTCTCATTAAACCAAGAAAAGCATTTCTTACACTGAAACGTCGTCGTAAGTTTCTGAATAATTTAGGAGGACGAAAATGCGGCAAACGTGGCAATCCGATTCGAATCTCATGATGAAAAACAAATCGAAAAACTGCAAACAAAACAATTATTAAATTATAAACTACAGTTTTTGAAGACAAGATATAATGATTTATAGATAATGCAATCCTCTGTCTTATACGTATGAAAAAAATAATTTATAGGTAGTTTAATTTATAGCCTGTCTTAGGTAGATAAAACGAGCCTCCAACAAGCCTCGGGGCCGATTTCTAGCTGCTATACACAGTGAGCAGGAATCCATTATGACCTATAGGCCTCGTTCTTAAACATCTTCATCCGTGGAAGATAATTACAAACTACAATCGGATCACATTATTTAGGAACTTCCGGATTGTAAACCTGCCTCCGAACAGAACGCCAATCATGATCCTCAAAATCAGATAGCCAGAAGAAGCCTGAATTGAACTGAACTGAACTGAATTTATAGTTCAGACCGGGATAGGGTTGGGAAAAGGATGCGGGAATGGGTCGGTCAGGGCTTAAGTTGAAGGTACTATCCCAGTATTTCCCTGATCAAAGGAAATCGGATACCTAGCCTCTGTGGTGCAGTGGTTACGGTCGTTTCTTTGCATGAGCACTCGAGAGGCGACATGAGTTCGAGACCCACTCACGCTGACCATACTGACTCAAGTTCTCCCGGGTATCTCATCAGTCTTTCCAGATCACTAAACAAATAAACCTGACTCATGTATTTGAGTACGCTCTTCCTTTACAACCTAGAGCTTACGCAATCCAAATTTTAACAAGTGTGAAGTTATAGACAGCAATTACAGTGAAGTCAGTTAATATTCAAAACCGGTTTCAGTCAGGAAATTCGACGGAGATTGGGGATAAATCGGCGAAGATTCTATCTTCATTATAAGTATTAAAAGTGTTTTTTTTTTTTTTTTTTTCTTTAAAACTGAGAATATAGTAGTCGGAAAAACAAAATACTTTATTTCTTCTTCAAAACTCAAGAGGAGATTCCTTTTCGGACGTTCGTAGCTTACAAGCAAACATAGTGATGGGGCAGAAAAAAAACTTCTAAATTTCTTTCTTCCATCATGGTTAGAAAGTCAAAATATGTGCTAACGCAAATTTTGGCAACTCGAAAGGAATTATTTTAGGAGATATCGAATTGTTCCTGCTTATATTGTCATTTCGATATGCATTTAGTTTACAATTCCTTCGTTATTTCAAAAGAAAATGGGTGTTTTCAGGCTATTGTATAATTAGCCTATACTAACGTCACACACAATTATATCTCACAATAATACATTTACGGCAGAACTAAATTCAGAAACGTGTTTCCTGTAAAATTCCAGCACAGAATGATATATTACACGACCCCTTTCCAGTTTAAGAAAACCAATCAAGATTCAAGATGGCGGACTTCAAGATGGCGGCCGTGAAGAACATACCCTCCAACAGGTTAAGGCTTCCACCCAGTACCCATTACTATGTATTTGCTTTCCATTTCTTTCAGCATTTTATATATGTAAGGGTATTTCCACACTTTTTCTTCTCTCTTCAGAAACAAGAATCTGACTATTGTATGGCCGTCGGTCCGACCTTCACCGACCAAATGCCGAAGTCGTCTGGCTTGCTGCCTTCTCCCCTCCTTGTACTACTACTATTATTACTACTACTATTACTACTTCTACTACTTTTCGTGAAATTTCTGAAACTACAGAGACGTTTTTACGTGTCCATCAGTCTAACACGTATCAGCACCGATATAATTTTAAGATTACTGCCAGGAGTGGAACACGAAATCTTTTCCACCGACGGTGAATATGTGGAGATTTGAATACTTCAATTTACACATTCATTTTCTTCAACATACTATACAGATTTGTTTAATACCCTCTTTTTTTGTTGTCTTCTTTTTTTTTAGTTCAAATCGCATAATAACGTGAGATAATATTGATGATGCAAGCTGATTATTGTTGAGATCGTACATCAGTTCTGAGAAAATAAACTTCGAATCGGATGGGGTGCTTTTATTCCATGTATTTATTTATGACTTCTGCATTAGTGACGTAACATCTACGCAACTTATTGCAGTACTTAATGTAGCAAATTGAAATGATTGGATCAGGCTGGTCAGTACAATATATGCTGCAGATATTACCAATAATTCAGTGGCGGTGCTTCTATCTAAATTTGTTCGGTTGTTCAAACTACATTCCGATATTTTTATTCTTGAAATGTGTCACAAACCATCTTGCTTCTTATTCTTATCATTCTTTATAAACTCACTGAACGGTTTGAAGGCTCACATAACAGAGTGTGTGTGTGTGTGTGTGTGTTCGCTTGCACGTAGTTCTGGCTGGTCACAAGCAGCAGCTCGTTTGCTTTATTTCCTTCAGGTTGACAACCGAGAACGATGAGGGTGTAAATGGAACTTCTGGGCTTGTCAGCGGATGGAGGAGTACAAGAGGGTACAGGGAAGATCGTTGCCTACATAAGACTCTATATGGTAGCTCATTTTTGGCAACCGAAGTGAACTTGATAGCGTACACACACAGTTTCCCGCCCCCTTCTCAATGTGGACAGTGTTTCCACTTCAGAAATAATTTCTTGCGACCATTTGTTTTCTTGAGGCCAATTGATTCAATGGAAAGACGGTGATTTTTTTTAATATTTAAATTAAAGTCTTTTAAGTTAGAAAGTCTATGACAAAATATCTGTTATCAAAAGTGTTTTTTAAGATTATTTCTCTGGAATAATGCCCAAAAATAAGAATAAGAATTCTTGAGTCTATCGCCTTCTTTTATTATTCTGAAGCATAACCTAACTTTGAATCACCCTGCCGGCTATCCTGATTAAAGCTTATCCAAATTTTCTCAGCTCAATCCAGTGCATGTTCATGTAGTACGTAACTCTGATTAAGTAAAAGAAACTCACTTAAAGTAAAGTAAAGACAACTCTACGATTTACAATTTTCAATTTTACACGTTTCCAAAACCAGGAAAAGAAAGCACGCCTCTTGGATGAAAAGTTAATAAAAAAAAGCAATAGCACACACTGAGCAGCCGTAGCTCAGTTCATAGAGTATTAGCTTCACTTTCAGAGGTAGTTTGGTTCGATCCAGCACCCGATCGACTGAGGTTTTTCCAGGGTTTTTCTGTCACACCAGACAAATGCCGAGATCATATCTTAAACTTTTGACCACGCCGACTATTTCCCGCATCCTTTCCCCTACCCTACCCAGCCCTGAGCCAAAGATGTTTAGAGGTCATAAATGGATTCAACTCAATAACACCACGCGTGCAATGTACCACAGGTGTCTACGAAGAATAAGGACAGGTTTCACGGGAACTTTAATGCCTCTGCAGCATCTTAAGGCAGTAGTTCTTCCCAAGGAGAAAGGAACGGGTTAGGTATTGATTATGTTCTTAACTCAATGGGTATCCCTGCATTAGCCTGCGTGAGTGGCGGATACCTCGGAATGACGGACCCCTGAGTTTGATCCGATCCCACGTTCAGTCACGGCTTTAAAATATTTTTGGGACGGACATAACCAAAGCGATGTACTGCTCTTGCCTATGAACCTTCTCATTTGGCGAAAATTGCAAACAATTACAATTGCTATTGCAATTGCTTCTGATATGATTATAAGAACGAGTATAGTTGATTTGGCTCCGTTTCGACAGGAATTATTCCTCAATAGATGAAATATGCTATTAAGCTTCTGCTTCCACTTGATAAGTTTTTCGATAATTTTAAGAATTTTTCTCCAATATTCTCAAAGTTCCTATCTTTTTAACTTAAATTTATGGATCAGACAGACAGTGAGACAGCTATGACCTAAGCATGACACATGTCTGGGGAATTATATCCTTCAACGAGCGCTCTTTCAAAAAGAGGAAACAAGGTAGCATCCAGGACCATTGTTTAGGTGCCATGCCGATATTCGTCTAGTGAAGCTTAAAAAAACATGGAAAACGTCAGTCAGTAACTTAGCAGTATGACTCGAACCTGTCTGCCTCCCCAATGCCGATCCATAGTCCGTGAACGTAACCACAGGACTGCGGAAGCTTGAAATGTTTTATGTTTGCTATTCTATAAAGTAGATTAATATTCAATTCGTTACTTTACTTAATAATTTCCATCAAGGAAGCTCTATCCAAACTCAATGAGATCAACGAAATTCTTTGTTAGTTTCATAATATTACAAATTACAATACTCTTGTGTTGACTAGAGCGAGTTGTTACTACTACTTCTAATAATAATAATAATGCAAAAGATGATGTTAACATATTGTGCACCACCTGAAGTCCTGACCACGAGCCGCCACTGCAATAATTATTCATTGTTTCTAGTGTACCGGGAGGATTTTAACAAAGCCACGTAGCGTTTATTTAAGCATGCAACTGAAAGACGGTGTTTTGTTGGTAACAAAACAAATTCTGGATTCAATCATCAGTGCTGCTGATTGCACTAGTTAAAAGATTCCTCTGTGTTTTGCCCTTGCACTTATTAAGCAAATTATAGAGTCAAAGCCGGATTTTAATGATTAACTCATTACAAGTGACGGTAACAACATCTATTCACAGCTTTTTCATAAACAGAAAGCACAGGAAACATTAAATTCATAAACAAAAGTAAAATTGTTTCTTTTCCCTTCAATCTTTTTTTCCTTCTAACTTATTTTCATTCCATTTATTTCCTTACTTTTCTTTTCTTAGTTCATTGTTTCCCTCTTTATTCATTGAATCTTTATACATTTCCTTCATTCCCTCTTTCTTTCTTTCGTTATTTTTTAATTCCATTCGACCTTTCTTTCCTTACTTCATTATTATCTTTTCTACCAGGCAAATGTAGCACCTTCAACTTAGGCCCTGGCCGACACCTTCAAGAATCATCTTCCCTCTCCTATCTCTCTTCCCGCCTGAGTCTTAGATGCCTAAAGCCCATAAATAATTTCAATTTCAACTTATATTTTCTTTCTTTTATTCTCGAACCATCATTGTATATTCTTTTTTTTAAATTTTTATACTTATATCTTTTTTTTTACATTTCTTTCTCTCCCATAATGTCTACACTCTTCTTTATATTTTATTTTCTATTTCCTTCTGTTTCTTCTTTTCTCGTCTTTCTTTCCCCTTTTCGTTCGTTCTTTAGACTTCATCTTCTTCCACCTTACTCTCCTTCGATCTTTCTAGCTCTCCTTCAATCGTTTCTTTCCCTTTGGTATTCCTCTCGTTTTTTTCGAACACCCTCTGGGTTACACCCTAAACCCAGCAAGTCAAATGCTAAACCCGACGGCGGACCGACCAACTACTAGTAGTAGTAGTCGGGTTAAGAAGTCGTGGGAAGATCGGGGCAATCCATAAGTGGCGTTTGGTCGTCGCGCCATCTTCCGGGTGGCGTTCGGGTCGGCGTAGAGGCGTAAACCCGCCAGCCGACGTCGGCCCGGCCTTTGCCGACCAAATTAGTGAGCCGTTAACCTATTAGGTAGTCCTGGTCGAACGGTAGCACATAACTACATGAAAAAGAATATTGATTTCGCGTTCATAATAGCGTTAAATGTCTGCCTCTACAACAGTTAACTCAATGGTTATATGCTATTTAAACGTTTTATCGCTAATACAACTTTGAAGTAGCACACATTAAACAGCGTTGAGAATGTGAAATCAATATATGTCTTAATTATTAGGGGAACGGTCCAACAAGAAACAGATTCAATTCACTACCTCGTCCCGTTCTCTAAGAATAAACACACACCAAAACAGCTTAGCACTGCGATTCCACTAACAATTGCTAATATTAAACCTTCCAGGGTCCCTTAATAGTATGACAATCAACTTTATATACCTAGTAGTTCCTGAGCTGAAATTTGTCAACGGACGAACAGACAGACATAATGTGTTCGGCTTTGACCTTAGCTCGCCAACCTTTTCAACAACACCTCAACCACCCTCGTAGCCTTAGTAATTAATGAGACCAACTGGCCGTAGCTCATTTGGTAGAAAATTGGCTTAGCAATCGGAAGGTTCTGGCAACGATCCCAGTGGCCGTGCATCATGACATCTTTTTCCAGGGATTTTCCTCAGTTATACCAGGCAAATTCCGTAATGGTGCCCACAAATTAGGTCCTGGTCCACTACCCTCTAATACCCTCTCCACCCTATCCCGACCACAGCGTGAGATGCCTAAATAATATAAATTCCCTCTCAAGTAGTACCACTGACGGGCAGAGCTGCTGTACGTGGTTTTGACCTCGTCTTGCCGAGACCTTTCAAATGACACCTCAATCATCTTCGTAGACCTAGTTCCAAGTAGAAAGTTGAGGACGGATGGAAGGACAGGGCAAGAGTAGAACGCCCCTATGAAGACACCTTAAAAGAACTTGGAGCGGAGCAAAGTGAAGCAGACGGTTTGTCGTGATAAATTCCTGTATGTAAATGGTGACACACCACAGTGAAGGAGACCGTAACATACACAAATATATAAATTTAGAAATGCATCGCTCAACTTCCCTTTACTCTGCTCCAACTTGGTTTTTAGTGTACGGCTACCCCACTTTTCATCCACAAAGAGAATTTGTAAAGTACAAGGCTTCTTTGCTGTACAGTGACTCTAGGAGGCTAACAGTAACTTAGCTTTAAACGTGCTCTGTGAGAGATGGTAGTATTTGAACGGAAACATGCAATCTATGAAAAATGTCTATGATTGAAAGACTTCGAAATGTGGACTTAAGGGAAAGAATGGAAGAGTATGTGCAAGAGTCGTCCAGAAAGTAAACAACCGATTATTCATGCCACACAAGAAGGTCTTCTTACTACAGACACATTTTTATCCAATTCTGTGTTCCTACCTAGTTCAGTATGCATTAAGTCACGAGACGTATCAGATGTTTCTCTAGTTACGACTCTTACCATATCTGAAGACACTGAATATCCCGATAAGTGTGAAGTGCGAACTTGTGATACCGTCAGCATGTGTGTGAGAAATAACACAAGTATATGGTCACTACGTTATAAATCAAACATGTGAACAGACTTTTTAGTTTAGATACTCTGCAGCGATAATTGAGGCAAATATTTCGACGGGAGCCTTAAAACAATGCAATTTAGTGCAGTGGCATAGTAGGAAATGGACGGACGATAAAAACATCATTTAATATATTCGCAGAGAATTACAAGGC
Source organism: Lepisma saccharinum (assembly GCA_022664845.1). Taxonomy (NCBI): domain Eukaryota; kingdom Metazoa; phylum Arthropoda; class Insecta; order Zygentoma; family Lepismatidae; genus Lepisma; species Lepisma saccharinum. The sequence goes on from JAGDQP010002915.1 coordinate 44,273, forward strand.
CATCAACATAAAAGTAATGAATGATAAAATAGTATTTTAACAATATAAGCATTAAAATGAGGTAGAAATTGTTGAAAGTTAAATAATTTCAATCTGAATTTTATTTAACGCCTTCAGGTAACTTTGACTCAGGCTTTATGTAGGGTGACCAGAAATTTATTCGACAAAAAGGGTATAACTAATACGCTATATACGTGCGCATCCAAGCATCAAATATATGGTTGAATTCTGGTACCTCAGCAGCACACAAATTATTTTAAAACGTTGATATTTTTTTGTTTATTTCGTTGATTAGAGGTTATCGGTTGAAACAATACGTTTAATCTTAAATCATATTTCAACAGAGACTTGTTATTGTTGATAAGATGTTAGTTCAACGTGGATTCAACTGTTATTTTCAATTATGGTATAAATTTCGTTTTCATGGGATTCTTTCTAATTTAACGGAATAAAATTTGTAATTAAAAGCTAATTGAATGCCATTAACTAGTATTTTGTGTCCTCTTTTGAATGTTGAAAACACGTTGAATTTCAATCCATATTTCAACGAAAATTTGATTTCGTTAATAGAACGTTAATATGAGGTGTTTTAACTAATATATTGAACTGTGTCCTAGATTATCTTTCCAAGTTAATTACATACAAATTATGCTTAAAACCGAATAAAATAAAAGTAACTACGTTTCTCATGTCCTCATTTGCATATTGAAAACAGATTGAATTTTAAACTATATTTCAACGAACATTTACTTTCGTTAATACGGGCATTAAGTGAAATGTTTTCAACTTTACTTTTCAACTATGATATAGATTTCGCTTTATATGCGTTTTTCTAAGGCGACGTATTACGCTTCTTGAGAAATACACATTTAATAGTTCAGCAATGGTCAAAGTGTTAAATCAGGAAAAATCCATATAACAAACAAAGAAGGAAAGTATTCTTTATTCTTATTCTTACATGATGGTGAAACGACACATCTGGATTTGTGGCGACTTCGCTCAAAATTGACTTTTAAGTTTTCGTAACATAGTGTAGTGTAGTGACTTAAGGTGGCTTCGTGGATGCTGATCGAGGTGGTCGAGCGGTCTTGTGCGTTATTCCATTGACTCTAAGATCGTGGTTTTGATTCTTGCCCTGGGCATGGATGTTTGTGTGTGTGCTTTTAACTTAGTTATAAGAGTATCAAGGTAAACCAAGGCATAACAGTTGAATCCGTAAAGCCCGGTTAGGACGAAGCAAGTTTTTTTAAAAAAAAAAACAACAATAGTTTAAGTGGTAGCGTGTCAAGCTACCAATGACGAGTGTTGAACGTTCCAACTTCAATCCTCCCCCCCCCCCCAGCACGCAGTCAGATAATTTAATGTTTGAAAGTTAATATATCATGAAGAAAACAACAGACAAAATGCAGCTAAATGCGTATATAAAGTCGACCAGAGTAGGAGTAGACGCGAGGGTGAGGTCGCTAGTGGTTGTTTATACGCTGCAGCAGATGTCTTGCCAAGAACATAAACAGTGTTACCAAAGGTGTAGTCGGGAAAGTATACCATGAAACATACTCTTTTAAAACTATGAAACTTGCTTTTGTGTGAGATTACTATTGTCTCATTATTGAGTCTGACTGCTTCCTTCTAGCAATTGTGGGAGGGGCTGAAATATCATTTAGGGGCTTAACAGCATGTTTTACACGAAAGGGAATCATTGGGGCGGAAAGCAAAGGTACTTCTCCAAGGTTAAAGGTCGTTGCATCTGGAAGTCACAGTGCAGACTTGTCGACTTGTAACATTTGTCATTTATTGTTATTTGTCCTAAGGAATACCCATTCCAAATTTCAAGTTTCTAACCTTTAACAATTTTCGATTTCTCATATTCCACTCTTTAAAAGGTTTTCGCCCCCTTATTGGGGATGTCGAATTAAAAATTAAGATAGCTATTGGTAATGAATTGAAACAAAGTATTTTCATGTCAAATATCAAATTTCTAACTCCAGTGGTTTCCGAGTAGCACTTCATCCACGTTTAACCCCTTCGGGGGAGGGGCAACCTTTTAATGCTATAGTTAACCTCTCTAGTTTTAAGGAACATTTTTTTAAATTTCATTTATGGCCTTTAGGCATCTAAGACTCAGGCCGTACGAGAAGAAAGGATTCGGGAAGGTGTAGGCCATGACCTACGTTGAAAGTGCCATCACGGAATTTGCTTGGAAACCCTCGAAAATCCTCAGTCAGTATGGTCGTCCGCTGGAGTCGAACCCGTGACCTCTCGAATGCTACGCCAACGCTCTACCACTGAGCTACGGTGGCTCGGTACTAAGGAATATATGTACCATACTTTATTCTAATCCGTCAAGGGGCGTGGAATTGTATAGCGTTCAAACAATCTTCCAGTTGTATCTTCAGCCCGTTTATTTACTGTACAATTATGCATCTAAACTTCCAAAATTATATTTTATCAACAAAAGTGTGGCTAGATACATAACAACTAAGAACGAGAACATAGAGAATGGACCCAAGTTTAAATACTTCATCTACCGATGCTGTAAGAATAATGAAATCACAACAACTTGGGTAGGTATGCAATGTAGCTCGGATGGGGGAGGGGAAGAAGATTATATTCCATCCTGTACCTGTGGGAAGACCGATATGACGTTGGGAGGACAATATAAGAGATCTTCGTGAAGTATTTGTAATTGCAATGAGGGAAGGTAGTCGACAAGAATCTTGCGAAGGTGTCATCCCGGCATTCACCTGGTGTGGCTGAGGACAAAACTAGACAAAAATGTCACGATAGCCGACCTCTTAAAGTCACACCTCCGCATTGCCGCTCCGAAATCCAGGACGCTACCGCCTGGACCATGAAGCAGGGGTGTAACTACGATGTCGCAAAAGCCCGCAATGCGGGGAGCCCTTCACAATAGCCTCTCAGTGGACCGAATCGAACTTCGGCCATGGGTATTCTCTTGCGGGGTGGGGACCTAATATGTAGTTACACCTCTGCCATGAAGCGTGGGAAAAACTCTTGCTAGTGTATCTCAAGATAGAAACTAAAAAAAAAATGTCTAAAGAGATGCAAGAGGTGGGTTGCGAGAGTGGCAAGCATATAAGTTTTTATTAACAGACCTTTTATTTAACTTGCCCAAGTCATCTGTAATCTTCTTCCCATATGTGGATTACGAGGATAATAAATATAGCTTCTCAATAATCAATATATTGTAACTGTAATGTAATTTTTAATATCTTGGTTCTAAAATTAATACAAAACAACCAGCAACAAAATTTCTTGGATGGCAACACTTCAAGCGAGAGGCGAAGAGTAGTAACACATCTGTGCGTCTTTATTGTTTTGGTATGGTTCATCGGTTGTTCCAAAACTTGCCACGTCTATTCATATTCTGGTCGGCTTTATACGTACCAATAAACAATAACCATGCTCTGTTTTGGCCAACTAAACCCATTTCTTCATCGCCCGCTTCTTGATTTCAACCTGTTTCTCCTCAACCTGTTTCCATTTTCTTTACATTCTTCTGACCTACGTCTTAAAATAGTCATGTTTCATCATAGGCAGAATTCACTTAACATTCTTCGAAAAATAGCAGATTCTTCAAAAATCACTGGAACAAAAACTGACAAATTGCCACAACAGCTCGAGCGATCTGATGTTATTGACACTTGCATTAAAAATGTATTTGAAAGTCCAACACTTTCACTTTTTCTCTCATTAGATTAGATGATCATTTACTGTTAACTACATTTCTTGTATATAATGTATTCGGAATTTAGAAATTTACAAGACATTCAATCACAAAGCACTTTAAAAGTTATAAAGATAAGGAAAAGAGTATAATGTAAGATATTTTTGGATAGAAAAGAATATAGAGTACCGATATATGAACCTCTAAAAAAAAGTATAGTACTCGTAAAAGGATTATATCAGGTCGCCCTACCATATGCATGATGATGGAGGAATTAGTGGAATGAAGAAAGTAGGAAAACACACACACACGGTATTTGTCCACCACAAAACCCAGGGGCGGACTGGGTATATTAGGGCCTAGGCCGCGGTTACCAAGGAGGGCCCTCAGACTATTACACCAATTTCTAAAATAGCGTACAATGAACATCTGCGATGAGCCATCGCGTTATGCAGTTTTAAATTCGTTGTTACTTGGTAGTTTTTGCAAGCTATGATTTATCATTGGTCATTGGAAATTTGATGCAAGTTTTAGTCAAACAGCAAAGCACAGGATTTCCAGAAACGAACTCTAGAGAGAATATTTTATAATTATTATTGTATTGCCAATTAGTAACTAAAACACTAAACAAATAATAGCCAATAACTTTTTACTGTGGAATGAACAGAACAGCTAACTGAATATTGAAACACTAAACAAATATTAATAACTTTTGACTGTGGAATGAACGACAGTTTTACTGAAAATGGAAAACACTGCTGAAACACTAAACAACTAATAATTTTAAAAAGTTAAGATTCTTTTCAGTTTAGATTATGTTCTCTGTTCGTTTTCTGTTCTAAATGAACTTGATATTTGGACTAGGCAAAAGTAAATACACTTTTAAAAATGCGCTGTCTTTCCATTTTTGAGTTATCAAATATAGACCTACAAGATGTGTTAACATCCATAAAGGACCCATCAGCCTGTGGTTAAATGTGGGCCCAGCTACAAACCAGGCCCTAGTCTTCAACGATGAAAGGGCCCCAACTGCCCAACATAATGAAAAAATGGACCAGGGCCCCAACTACTCAACATAATGATAAAGGGCCCAGGGCCCCAACTGTTCAATGTAATGAAAGAAGGGCCCCAACTGCACAATATAATGAAAGACCATAGTGAAAGATGGGCCTAGTCACAAATCCAGTAACAAAAGGGTCCTATTGAAAAAGTTAACTTACTCATGGAAGAATGGGAGAGATAACCAGTGATCTACTGCATTATTATTTTGCTTTCTCTTTCTTTCTTTATTGTTTTTATTAATTTCTTTCTCAGAGGGCCTAGGCCGCGATTGCGGCCTAGCGGCCCTAGCCAGTCCGCCCCTGACAAAACCCACATACCGTGATCTGAAATTAGGGTTCCAAACTGTCCCAGTTTGAGCAGGATTAACCAGGAATTCTACGTCTTGTCCCGGAGGATTTTTTTGTTCGCCGGGACGGTTTAAATCCCAGAATTCACTCTTTCGTTTCTTGAATAATGAATGCACGGTACGTTGGTTACCAAAAAATGCAAGTTTTCAACTATCCCAATCGCAATGTTATACAGTTTGCTCAAACGAAACAATGCTTAATTCTGTAAACAGAACAACTGGCTACCCCAGCCTTTCTTCTGCTGATAACATAGCTTAGTTGTACCGTGGTTGGCATGGGATTTCCAGAGGCTCATTGCATTGTTGCAGGCTGCTGCACGTAGGAAAAGAAGGGGAAGATTGAGGAGTCACTGCAACGTTAAAACAAAATATTTTTGAGTGCGCTAGAAACAAAAGAAGTGTTTTATTTTCTTACAAATTTCTCTGATAACAGGTATGTTCCTCGCTTCTTAAGTCACCCCCAGAAAAATGAACATGCGCAAGCCTATCGGCAAATACTTGTCCCGGAATGGGTCAACCCATAGTTGGGAACCCTATCTGAAATCGAACTGAGAACCCAAAGCGTCAGAGGTGAGCGCTCTACCACTGAGTGCCGACGCGACTCAAGTTAAAGAAAGAAGTTTAAAATAAGAGTATTTCTGAGACCTTTGGCAAATTTCATGTACAGTATATTCCAAATATGGGCTATGAAATATCGGGCATATTCTAAGAATTTGTACTATATTTATGGCATTTAAGCTCGAGCCGGGATAGGGTAAGGGAAAGGATGTGGAAAGAAAGTCGCTCAGGATCTAGGTTGAAGGTACCATTCCGTCATCAACTTGGTATCACTGGGGGAAAATCCTGGAAAAAAATAATCAGGATGGCCGGCTGCTAGGATCGATCCCATGAACTTCGGAATGCCAAGCCAACACTCGAGTATTCTAAAGATATAAAATATTCCTTCAGATACATTCCTCGCGTGTAGTGAGAATACATTTAACTATGCTGTGTTGAAAACAAGACAAGTCATTCGCGAAGACAGAACAAGACAGTGGAACAGCGAGACCAAATGTAGAGCACTAAACTTCCCTTCATGGACCTGTCGATTGCACGTCACACTAATAATAACAATCAATTCAGTTTAAAGTTATTAATTACCCTAAAATGATGATCATTTAAAACTGACATTACCTGGGCCACTGGACTCTGTGCTTGCTGAAACTAGGCTGAGCAGTGCACTGAAAGCAAAAATTAAAATTGTCATGAGTCCTTCCATGACTTTTGTTTTAAAATCCAATTTTTCACAACTGCACACAAGAACTTTGAAGAGAGACTGAAACTTCCGAAGCAGGTACTTCTTCCTTTTATGTTAGAAGAGTGTGATCTTTTTTAAACGGGCAACGAACACTCAGGCCTTCACCATACGAGTCCAAGGTCGACGCCGAGTGGAAAGGGGGGAAAGAGGGTGATGAAAACAAAATATATATATATATATAGTACTTTGCAAATCGAGGCAAGATAATATATATGGTCTTTTTTTTTTTTTTTTTTTTAACGTTTTGATGAATATAAAATGGAATAATGGTAAACCCGATGGGAATATCTCTGAGTCACGATGTGTGCTAAAACACATACGAAAGCGAAGATTTAAGCGGTACAAAAAACGTTCATCATTCCGTGACAGAACGCTCACTAATTTGGTAGCTTAATTACTAGTTTCTCGTGCAACGAAGATAATAACATAATATAGTTCCGTCTGAAAAACCACATCACCTAAATGTATGTATACATCTTGTAAGTGTGTGAGTGTGGTGTATTCACTAAGAAATAGGGGATCTGTGATTACGTATATAAATTGTCTCATAAAAAGAAGATAAAGAAGATAGTTAATTTTGAATTCAAGGTGAACAAGAAACATGGTTTACATTGATGTTCACAATAAACATCAGCAATGGAAAAGTTTGTAAAAATTTGTTTGTTTGATTTCCAAACATGTTTCGCTTTAAATCTTTTGTAACAAACACATCAGGAATCGTATGTAAATCTATATAATGTATCCCTTTTTCGCTTGTGTGTAATAAATTCTCATGAAATGTAAATTGCATGATGTCCAAAGTACTATTGATAGCAGAGAAGCTCACGGAAGAGTTTAGGCAATTTCCCAGAAGAACTTTGAAGAAAACTGACATTAAAAATTCATTAACGATATGTGCGTGTTTAAGTATTTTACCATCGTGAGTCCATCAAAAAGGCTTCAATCACTTTTGCTAAAATCTTTCGTCTCAAAGGACATTCCTAAGGCCATGGCCATTTAACCACGGTTTTGGAGGTTAAGGTTACCTCACCACACATCATCAACGTACATGGTTTTGCGTGCTAGCACTTGTTTGGCGTCTTATATGCCAACGAAACTAGCATAGGTGTTATTTTTTTCCTAATAAATATGCTCACCGTGTGTTCATTAAGGATGGAAATTACCTCTGGAAATTCCTTCTGGTTTCCTGGAAGCCTGAACTGGAATAATCAATGTGAAAAGGCTAGTATCAAGTTCACGCAGCCAAAATTGGTCATCATCAAGATCGTTGACTATAGTAAGAAAAAATTATGACCAAGTTGTCTTTGAAAGTGTATCTGTCATTAAGGCAAGGTTGGTTCTTGCTACATCTTTTATAGTTATTGTGTAACAAGGAAGGTAAAATACTAGAAGATTACGATAAATGGGTTAGAAGGTTCAAGTTCTAAGTATCCAACAAAAGTAGTTATTAATTATGTTTATTGTTTCAGTTGAAAGTACAGTAGCCAAGTCTCAACTGACCTTGACTTTGGTTCCTCTGTTGTCTTGAGTTGCCTAACTTCTTTCATGTCAGTGGTTCTTCACCTTTCTTGGGTCACGAACCTCTGATGAAAACCATCATAAATAATAACATGAACACCATTTGCATACAATATTTCAATATATAATTATGTAGGCCGTGCTTTATTTTATTAAAATTTGATTGTCTCATACATATGACATACAAAAATGCGAATAAAGTAAACTATCTTAACATAATAAGCACTCCCTTCTATGTAATAGACCTATAATGATCACTTAGTAGAAAAGGAAATAATAACCTCATGGGAATTAAAACAATCGATTTTAATTATGCTCAGATCTGTTGCCACTAGCAAGCACTACTACTACTACTACTTAGGGGTGTTCGGTATTGAGATTTTCATTCCGATTTTCATCGGTATGTTTTGGATACTGACAATTATCGATATACCGAACGACCAAAAAACAATGATATTGAGCAAAATGGAATTCGGGAGAGGGGAGCACCTTTGAACACACTGTTGGGAAAATTTAATAGTTTTGCTTTATCACACTCGGAGAATTTGTTTAGAGAGATAAATAACACATGCATTGGAACATATACAGCTCGCCGAAGAAAATGACGTACTTGATTGTCACCTTAAAGCAAGGACAGGAACTGGGTGGCTATCGTTCAAAGGTGCCCACCTAGGGAGTGGGTTTGAACATGGCTGGGACAGCTTTGAACACATCCTTAATTTTATTACAAGATCATTTAATTTCTTAGTAAATGCTTATAGACACAAATACAGAAGTAGAAGAAAGTAAACTAAAGTTTTACTAGTCATACAAAGAATATAAACTACGCAGTTCTTAATAAACGTTGAACTTGCGTGCTTATTTCTTTATTGGGGTTATGAGGATTGCATAACCATTAGGCTTGCATAAACTTTGAACTCAAACAAATTTTGTTAAAAACGTTACACATAGCCTAATTGAAATGCTTTTACACTGTTGATATGTTGGAAACTAATTTTTCTTCTCAACAGTAAGTTTTAGCTGCAGGAACATAAGCTGCTACCGTCTTAAAATATACCCCCTCTTTTTGTTCAAAGCTGCCCCAGTACGTCCAATTACGCACATTTTGTTATTATGGAAGAAGGAGAAGGGTTATCAGAAAGCAACAAGGACAATTTAATGCGTAAGGAGTGTAGTTACTTCGTAAGTTAACATGAAAGATATGCTACAGTTCTCTTCTCTATAGAAGCTGTCTCTGAGATGAATTTTTACTTTGGTACCAACAAATTACATCAAGTACCATACTTCGCCAGGTAAGGCACACAAACGGTGAAAAACAAATGACAGCTGTGTGGCATGATGTTAGCAAGTTATAAATGTTGGACAAAGGAATTTTCGTTTTATAAATTAAAAGTTATCTCCATTGTTCTAAGGTGCCCCCCGTTCAAATGTGCGCCCTCTACCCTACTCGTGGACGTATGTATTAAGGGGGTTGGCCTGGACCCTCCGTCCCCAAATTCCGGTTAATATGCAAAAATATATTATAATTTTAGGCGTAATTATCTATATTTACGGTTGTAATTCCTTTTTCACAAGAACCTTGTATTAGGTAAACATTGAAATTAATACAGAAAAATTGACAACCGCCGCGACCGGGACTCGAACCCGGATCTCGCACTTGCTAGCCGGTATGCTGTCCATTACACCACCGCGGCACGTCAATTCTCTGTGTATATAGACTACTCCTCACACCTTAACAATCTTCCAGCCCCAGTAGCTGGTTACGAAGTCAAGGCACCCCATACATTTCAAGATTTTTATTGAGGAATTTGTTCTGCAACCGTGCAGTTTGAATTAATAGATGTGATTCCTTTTATCACAATAAACTTATGTTAGCATCGAAATTAATACAGAAAGTTTGACAACCACCCGGTCGGCAGCAAATGGGTGCAAATGTCAATCTTTTAACCTTGCCTGTGTAATAATATAGTGTATATTATGTATGATAATAATACTAATAATAATAATATATTGTAATAGTATAGTGTGTACATGAGAAATAAGCAATGAAATGTTGGCGATCTCAAATAAGAAAATAAAAATAAGATTGACATGAGAAAGAAAAAATTGATTATTCATATTACAGAATCATATAATGATGATAAACATTAAAGCATTTACATTAACGCACAGACTCATTTCGAAATCAAGAAAGAGCACACATCTTGATAATTTATTGTGCTGCAATCACGTACTTTGAATTTAATTTTTTAAGGCCTTTAGACAACTCAGGCTCAGATCAGAAGGATGATGATGGAATGATTGGTGGAATGAAGAAAGTGGGAGGAAACGGGAGAACACCGAGAAAACCCACTCACACGGTGTTTGTTCACTACAAAGCTCACATGGCACGAGGAGGGTTTGAACCGACGAACCCAAGTATCAAAGGTGAGCGCTCTTGAGCCTCCGCGGTACGCTATAATCAGGTACTGTTCGGGCCTTTCCTGATAATGAAAACACAGTTGCTGTAGCTTTCCCGCCTTCACGTGGAGTCAAATAACAAAGTCAATAACGCATCGGCAGTTTTGACGATGGGATAAAGCCAGCAGCAAAATGAATTTCAGCAACATTTTTGTAAAATTCGAAAACTGATGAGTAGGGAATTTCCAGATCTGGATCCAAAAGAATCAGGATATTCGAAACTCGGATCTCCGGGGTTTCGGATATCCGGTTCAATGGATTCGTCCGATTTGGGTCGCAGATTCAAAAACCCAGGTTTCGGATTTCGTTATTATGATACATCTGAAACTGCGATGCCGGGATGGTAAATTATGAAAGGCCCTGACCAATACCTACCTCATACCTGCCTGAGCCAAAGAAAGAAAAAACGAAAGAAAGAAGAGACAGAGAATTGTGTTTTTGAATGTTACTTATGGCCTTTAGGCATCTAAGGCTCAGGCCGGGATAGGGGAGAAGATTCGAGAAGATGTCGCCAGGACCTATGTTGAAGGTGCCTCAGTCAGGATGGTTGAACTCTGGGATCGAACTCACAACCTCCAGAACCCTACGCCAACGCTCTACTACTGAGCTACGGAGGCTCGGTGAGAGAGAGACCTTTTTGTCTCTCTTTCCCTTTCTTTCTTCTCCCTTCTCTTCCTGAGGGAGAGACGGAGGAGAGAAGAGAAGAGAGGGAGAGAGAGAGGCCGGGATGAGGTAGGCAGAGCATGGAGAAGGTATTGTCCAGAACCTTCCATAATTTACCATAAATAAAGCAAATTTAATTCAATGTATCTGAAACTCGAAAAATATATTTTATAGAGATAGTTGTGTAGTTGATTGTTATTGTTTTTGTCCAAAGTTAGTTGATAGGAACATTTTTAACGTCTTTTATTTTTTCTGAAATACATGTTTTATTAATCAAAAGCAAATTACGTATCTGGAAAAAGGAGTTTCGTATATTTTTTATCTCGCTGCATGTTTAAAAGGGAAGAGAGGAGGACATGTTTTTGTTCTTTCCTTTCTAAGAGCGAATTGTTGATTACATAGTGACTGATAACCACGTCACAGAGCAAAGGGTAGTCACGGTTGGCGATGGGGTGTGCGGGGTGCTCTCGGTTATTTGTTTTCCTTTGTCACTCCACTATATGTATTAGTAACATACTATTATAGGACTGGTTTCAATGGCACTACTCTTGCAATTAATGTATAACTCAACAATTTTTCTCTCTTTCTATGATTCTCTTTTCCCTCTCTCTCTCCTCACAATACTCCAAAATGAAGAGTAAATGAAACCAAAATAAGGCTTATCATTTGCTAGCCGAAACAATCCCCCAAAATACGTATGACAGGGTGCCCACAAGCAGGAAAAGTCAGGAAATGTCAGGAATTTCAAAATTTGTCAGGAAAGGTCAGGAAAATTATAAAATCTGAAGTCAGAAGTCAGGAAAAAGTACAAAATCTACCGTTGCGTCAGGAAATTTTCCCTCAGGGGCTCATATCTGTGTGAAGATGTTAGAACATCCTTTTCATAAATCTTTGAAAAATATCTCCAAGAGAAACAGGGAATTGCCAGGCTCGATGATTTCTATGCATCTCTTCTTTCAAACAATTAAAACAAAAACTCATCACTGTGGAAAGTGGTAAAGTCAAGTTTGATATCTTCCCACGGAAATGTTCCAGTTGAGGGTGGTTTCTGTATCAACAACTCTGCTCTTATTGAAATCCAATGTGAACATACAATAATAACACTGAGGAGAGTGCATGATGCTGTTATCAAGTGCAAAGGAATCCATAGTATTGTCATCATAAGGAAAATGCTCATATATGCAAGATCTGCTCGGAGGCGATATAAAGATTATCTGAAAACACAGCGAAATGCTAAGAAAATAGAAGAGAATAATTCTGTAAAAAAAACGAAGATCATGATTGAAATAAAGAAACTGGAAGATAAGCAAAAGAAGTTGAGAGGAAAATCTGAAACGGAGCAAGAAGAACTTTCTCAGAAAATCAAACCTTTACGGAAGTCGCAAAATTAACATCTGTTTATATTGTTGAAACTTCTGTTTTCGTTATGGTGATATTGTTTAATTGCTGTAATAGTCTAATATTCATTGTTTATATTCATATACGTATGTTGTAGTTGTTAGCATTTTCTTTGGCTTGACTTACATAACACGTTCATGTCCAAATTTTATCGTAAAAGAAGTAATAAAATAATAAAATTTGCCACTCAGGTGAGAGATGGGCAGGTGGTGGAGGCTGCATGTAAAAGGAGACAAAATATTTTGCAAAAGTATAAAATTGGATAGTCTGAAAGTCAGGATTTAAAAAAATAATCTGGTCAGGAAAAGTCAGGAAATGTGGTACTTATGACTAATACAAGAGTGATGAGACTAATTATTTCGGGGGAGCGGTTGAAAGCATGCCTGAAAGAAACAGTAGTTCCAAAAGATCCAGTGACCCCTCTTTCTTTTTCGCTCCATCCACACCACATCATTCAGAACCGTTACCACACTCTCCCAACCATGAGTCACAACATTCTAACAGACCACAACGACCGACGTCTTCAACGTTTTCGTCGTTACTCAGTCATCTAGTTCAAGTTTCACTCATAAACAGCAACAAAAGCTTTATTATTATTATTATTATTATTATTATTATTATTATTATTATTATTATTATTATAGGAGCAGACCAACGCCAGGTCAAGACACACCAAGACAACTTTCCTTCCAGGCTCCACGATTTTATGTGTCATCCTGTCCGTTTCGGAAACACTATGTCCATGCAGGTGTTCTGTGCACCTTTATTTTACTCCCATGGCCTCCCCTTCTTCCCTCAATCCTTCCATCCCTACATGTTGCATTTCTTAATCAACACAATAATCAGTGTTGCCCTACTCTCTCTATTAACACTTGTCCAGTTTTCACGGTTACCCTTGTCTCTCTGTCCTCCCTCCCTCCCTCCCTCTTTCAAGTTTTCTCCAAAACAGCCACCGACCTCTGAATACTAGCAGTACCTGTCAATCATATGATTTCGTGTTTTCGCTTACACAGTTACGTTGACTATAAAATAAACTTTCTCTAGGTTAGCTACCATAAGAATATTTTTGTTCTCGCTGCGGTTTTTGACCTTTGGCAATTAACTATCTTCTACAGTATATTTGTGGCGATAATATTTTCCAGCCAAACCAAAAATAACACGATTGCGAAGCAAATTTGCAGTACATAACAATGATATTAATGGAACTTGTTTTGGAAATTTCCCGGAAAATAGCACTCAACCTTGTCGTTTGTAATATTTCCAACGAACACCTTCCAGCACCAGTATCGCAGCACTTCGAGATAAGTATAATTATCTGTAGTAGCACAACCCCTGACTACGTGTTTTCTTCCTTTCTTTCTATCGCGTACGTCTACCGAAAACAAGATAACACACTATCACAGGTTACAAACTGACAACTGATCGTCTTAATTAATGTTCTTCTAGGTTCTCTCCTAAGTTACATCAGGTGAAGGTCTAAGGGCTCATTTTCAAGCCCGCTTGCGTTGCTTGCGATTAGGATGAGTAGCCAACTAAAACACGTACGGGTCGGGTCGCCATCGGGGTCGGCATTTGGCTTGCTGGGTAATATGTACTGGTACTCACTCCTCTCTCCTCTCAGTTTGCGTAAAAAAATCCGAAGAGGACTTCATAAAATAAACCCGACATAATATTTGTAGATCATGAAAACAAAAGCCTAACTCAAGCTACCAAAACAATAACAACTATTGCAAGTTAAAAATAAGTCGCACTATGATTCTTAGGATAAGATACTATTTCTGAGTAACTCATAGAGTTATAAAACTCCACTAGAGGCAGAACTGGCGCCACCGTCTACGTGGGTTTTAATTCCCAACGTGGCGCAAGTTGAACATTCAACTGTTTCTCTGTTTGGCACGAATGAAACAGCGAGCCGTGCGCTGTCTGGTATTTTATCATTAATTTGTATGTGCCACCCACGATCTTTTTATGAACAAAAACAATTGAGAATTCGCATTAGACTTCACCTTAGTTAAGTTCAACACGTAAGATACAAACAATTCCTAATTAAATTGATCAATATAAAGTATAATTTAATATAAAAATCACTTATATAAAACGTTCTTGATAAATATTATTTTTGTTCTAAAAAAAATATATTTTTTTGTTAAATTTTGAATTTTATTTATGGCCTTTCGGAAACTAAGGCTCAGGCCGGGATAGGGGAGGGGAAAGGATTCGGGAAGCTGTCGGTCAGGGCCTATGTTGAAGATGCCATCCCTGTTTATATTTGTTAAAAAAACAATATAATGTTGATACTTAAAGCCACATAACTTATTAAAAAACTTTAGAGATACATTTAAAAATATTATACAGCATTAGGGATACAACACAAGTGATATTAATATTACAAACACAAAATATTAATGCTGTAATTTATACAACCAACTGTCCACCTGCATAAATTTACAAAGAAAATTATAAAATCGAAAATAGGGTATGAGCACCGGTCGTCGGACATACACTAGTAGTCGGCAATTTTCACATAATTATCATTGAAACAAGACGTATGTCATTAAAGTGTATATGGAAATTATATCTAGACAGCTATAACTTGATTTTTAAGTTCTACCATCTATCGAAAGTGACGTTATATAGATAAAAAATCTGGCTTCTCTGGTTGGATTAGAAGATGCCGGAAAAGTTATTTGAAAATAAAGAAAACTCTCTTTAAATTTAGGGTAAAAGTCTGTGTCTTAAAACTATTAAAAACGACATTGTTTTTTCTAGCTTTTCAAATGTTCTGTTTTGACTTTATATCATAAACAATATGAATAGTCATATCTATTAAGTATATTATTGTGTCTGATAAACTTTGGTAAACTTTATTTTTATATGGGCCAATCTAGTAACTTTGGACTTCGGCCCGCCACGATTCGCCTTTAGTTGTTAAGTGTTAAAATCCACACCTATGCCCCTGCAGAGACTCGAACCCGTGACCTTCGAGCCGATGGCCTACCGCCGTAGACTGCTCGGCCACCCGGCCGGCTATTGTGTCTGACTTCAGGTATATAAGGTATATATAATTCACGAGTTTTCCTCTTACAGACCAGGTTGACCGATAAGAAGCATTTCTTATCTATTTTTTTTGCGACGTTAAATTTGTTTCTATTGTTCTTAATAGTGCTCCTGGTTCGATTATCAGCGGGGACACAAGAGTTTCGGAATCCACATTAAACTGTAGGTCCCGTTCTTAGGACATCATCTTCGTGCGATGAAAGGCAATGACAAATCACCATCGGTTCACCTAGATTCAGGATTTTCAGGTCAAGAGCTGCCTTCGCGCAGAACACTCATCATCATCATCATTGTTCTTAATAATTTAACAAGTCTTTTCAATAGCACATTACTTACCGAGCCGCCGTAGCTCAGTGGTAGAGCGTTGGTGTAGCATTCGGGACGTCATGAGTTCGATTCCAGTGGCCGACCATCCTGATAGGTTTTTCCGGAATTTTTGATCAGGTACACTAGGCAAATGCAGGGATGGCACCTTCAACATAGGCCCTGGCCTACACCTTCCCGAATCCATTACCCTCCCCTATCCCGACCTGAGTCTTAGGTACCTAAAGCCATCAATAAAGTTCAACAGCACATTATGGGCTTAGAACTATTTGAATTGTAACTAGACATATATATATATTTTTATACAAATATAACCACTTAATTTCCAATAGGCCTAAATGAAAACGATCCATTATTTCTGAATGTAAGAACACTTATTTTTATGTATATTTCTCTTTGGCATTGATGGATATTTTTATAATTATGGATCTCACGCGATAAAATACCTTCGCATCAAATAATTCTAATCAAAGATGTGTGTTTTCTTTTATATTTGTAGCAGACATAAATTACACGAAAGAGCGTCTTACATAATGAAACATTTTTCACGGAATAATATTAAATGATCATTTATTTGTGAAACGATACATTACTTCCTTTCTTATATTTCTTAGTACAACCGTAAGGTGCACAGGAGATCGGCATTTTCTTCTCAAATACAAAAGAAGCAACTAAAACAATGCCAAAGAGCGAAGCACAGCAGCCATATGATAGCAACTCACAATACGTGTTGTTGCCAAAAAAAAAAACAGTCTCTCGCTCAACTTTCAAGTGGCGCCGCGTCAGCAGCGCCAATGCTGACTCTAGTGGAGAGGTTTTATAACTCTATGGAGTAACTGTACTCCTCTAGGCAAAAATATTTTAGTGCACGAACTCAAACATACAGTAAGTGGCAGAAAGCTGAATACATTGCGTAATTGATGTTTGCTTTCTTAAAAATTAGTAACATCGTGTCAGACCTTATATTGTAGAGTATTTGAGCTTTCAAGTTATTCCTATCTAGGTTTCGATGTACATCTCTCGAAACTAATTTCTTTTAAGCAGACCCTATTTTCGTTCAGTACCATTTTGTTTTTAGATTCCAACACATATTCTTTCTTTTCTTTTCGGTTCTGACGACATGCTCTCGCTTATCACCTATTGCATGTCTAACAACATTTTCAGAACATTTCTTTTTTTTTATCAACTTCTCAATTTCAGTTAGTATCTACACTTATTTTTCAGTAGTCACTCAGCACACTAAAACTTGAAGTGTCAATATCACCCATGAAATTACTGCGCAATGACGAAAAAACCTTTTTTTTTTTTTTTACCTTGACACTACAATTGCACCAACAAATCTCCCAAAATAGTTATTTCCATTTCAGTATCCACTTTCACTAAAATTACGTTCCAATTCGTTTTTATTTGTTTTTCTTTACAACCAACGTACCACCGCAAATACAATGCAACTTATTTTGGTCACGAGAATTCCTTAATTTTCACAAGCCCATATTAAATCATATTCCATAAGAACTGGACGTGGCCAAAATTCAAAGGTGAAAAGTGTGTGCGAAAATCAGTTCATCAGAGTCTGTTCTGTACAGGAATGGTGTCGAAGCTCTCAAGAAGAACGAACTCATGTCTATGATGAGGCTTATCATTCAGGCGGAAGGAAGGGGGTACAAAAACTGGTGCTACTTTCAGACCAGTGGATGAATGAAAGTGAAACTTTGTGAAGCAGAGATATCAACATAACTTCTGTATATCTTGACATTCTTGTGTTACTCTTGTTTATCTCTTTATATCTCACCGAAGATTTTTTTTCTGAATATCTCTTGTACACATTATCTTTTAAGGTACAAATTATCTTCAACTAGTATGAAACTGATCTAAAATTACAGTGCTTAGACGCAGACGTGATGTTGCCCATACATTCTAGGCATTTAGGAGAAAATCTTGCAAGCCCTGTAACTCGTGTCCTGTTAAATTACTCTACGAAACGAAGTACGGTACTAGAGGAGTGTTCATTTAACACATTATTTATTTACTTTGGAGGTTTCAAGCTGATTTGCACTTTCATGGGAAACAGTTTCTTTGTTACTGGTAGTGTCATCTATGTAATTAAAGCAGGAGAAGCTGATCAATCAACGTGTCCCATCAGGACTCATGGGTTACATCGATTGATGAAAGAAGTACAAAATAATTTCCCACACTGCTAAAAAATATTGTGAACGTTACTTCATACGAGGAGAAGTCAAAAAGTTCCCGGAATTTCGTCGTAACTTTTTTTGCTGCCTCTTCTATTAGTCTGAATTAACTGCTCTTATGTAACGAAATACTCGTATGTCTTTAAAATGTTTTTTTAAATTCTTTTATTAGGGAAGTTACTAGAAATTTCCAGATAGTTATAGTTGACAGGAAACACGAACTTGTACGAAAATTATAGCCATAGTGCTGTTACGACCTATACAATTTTATCTTGCAACATGAGCTTGAATATAGAACGTTTAAATATAATAACGAAATTAAAACAATCTCAACATGTTGGGTTATGGCACGTATTTATTATCCTTATAAATGTTACTATACTTATGATTACAATACAAAGATACACTGCTTTGTTCATGAAATATCTATTCACTATCCATACTACTCCCTGACATCATGCTTTCTACCATTCAGGCACTCATTAACATTTCCTTCTTTCGCTTCTTTCGTCTCATCACTGTGTTCATCACTAAACAAATTGTTTCAGTAAAGGACGAAAGTACAGTAGACGATTCTTCTTTATCTTCCAAAGTGGATAAACTTGTGGCTAACTGAATCAATCTGGCGAAGATGTTTCGACATCATATTGTCCGTTCTAGGATCAGATTCTGAAAAACAAAATAAGAAAAGAATCAAGAGCTTGTAATTCCTCGTATGAAATTTTTCTTGAAAGAAAATAGATATTATTTAATAATTGTTACGCATCGCAATTTACCAGTATCATTTCTGTCCTGTTCAGGGAACCGAGATTGATGTGTGGTTCAAAATAATGTAATCCCAAAATACCCAGAGTTAAACTGAAGAAAAGTTGAGTACTACTGCTTTAATATTAATTTCTACGCCTTAATTTTATTTTTTTTAATACTATTTCCGGAATATTTTCACGTTGTTAGCACTATTTGAGTCATGACGTCAGAGATCTCCGTTGCTATGCGACCTCTAGAAATCTGTCCAAACAGAGAACTCACTACGTTGGAAGATTGAAGGATGGAAAGATAAGTGCTCAAACGAATGTCTTTGAAATTCTACAGTATTCTTGAATACTACGGTTAATAAACCTAAACTCCTAATCGAAGATTGCCATGACAACACAGCCGACATCAAATTTAAACAGTCCATTAACATCTATTAGAGGAAAGATGGGCTACTTCAGGTGCAAGAATGGGTGAATTTCGGTCAAGCTCCGGTAAGAATCGTGATATGGTGAAAATTTTGGTAATAAAACTTTAATTCCGATTTAAAAAAGTAATATTTAAAGATACTTAAGACATCCATTAAGAAATTTTACTAGATCTAAGGACGTTATGAAGAATATGCAGTAAGAGGATATATTTAGACAAATATAAAGAAAATTATTTCGACCATCGCCGTCTAAGATGATTGCAACGAAATATAAACGTCAGAAGAGAAAGTGAAAAGGAACTTTCGGGATAGTCTGATACCTTTCACTATTTTTCATGTTCCTCTCTCAAAATTATGTCTTGTACATATGAGGGGCTGAGAAAGACTGTACTCTAAGTCGGTCAGAAAATTAGAGTTATCGAAAAAAAAAAATGTAAATTTTTCTTGTGCTTAGGTGGATACATCTGGTCGTTTTCTATCCACATTTGATAACGTAAGAATTAAATTCTTGAAAGTGCCTCAGTACTCTTGAAACTTATTATGAATCTAAAGAGCTGTGTGACCTTTCGAAAGTCCATTATGTGTGCATTCAAGACGACTCCACTATGCTTCTCTAATCTCAATATATTTCCTAAAATTATATCAATTTGTTATATCCATGTAAGACCTCGACATGTTTCCGTCTGTGTATTCAATGTTCGGAAATACTTCCCTTGTCTGACAAATAGGGTTTCTGTTTACAGAGATCATGCGAAACAGGAACTCTGTATTTGACATTTTTATGAAAGCAAATACATTTCTTATTAATACTCCTTTGTGGGACGTGGATATATTTTTTTTTAATTGGCCCACGTCATCCATGTTGTTTAACGCTATGCTAGACATCTGTTATCTATGGGATAAAGTGGCTGATGCTATAACTCAAATTATAATTATTAAAATCATGTTCTTCAAATTTTATATGGTTATGTTATCAACTCTAATTGGAAGGACGACATGAACTGTCATGCTGAAGGTAAATTTATATAATAATCGTTTTATGGAGCATAATCGTAGAGGTCTAAGACAACTTGGTCTCGTAACATAACATCCATGTATTCACTACATTCGCAACGTGCTGCGTGGCTTTTTCAGTGATCAACTAAATTCTTGCATCAGTCTCTAGTTCTGATGTATGAAATGAAATGTATACCTTTTAACAATGTCATTGCTTTCTGTACTGAAATGACCTATCAATATCCTTTTCACTCCATCATACGATTTTTCATTTATAGAAGGAGACAAACACAGATGTTTTAAAGTGTCATATGGCTGACAATCAATCATAGCCAGCAAAATACTCAATTTCATGATCTCCTTTAATGGTTGTGTTGTATGAAAATGATCAAAGCTCCCGAGGTAGGAATCACAAGGAGAACTAGGGAAGTGACACCACTTTCTCCCCCTCCCCCACAAACACATCTTGTACATAAATTGAAAGGTCTCATTGAGTATAGCATAATCCCAAAAGATTAGATTCACCAAATATATCTAGTAAGAGTTATTGCCGCTAGATGGTCAGAAGGATTCTAGGCTCTATTTACAAACATCGTTCTTGATGTTATAAATTACTTGTAGTCCAGTGAATCATTCATACGTATCAAAAGTTCAAGTGCCGCTACCAATGAAGAGAACTTCGGGTACGAAACATCACTTGAAAAGTGCACTAAACTGCCCTTAGTACATTAGAAATGTATCGTAGTTACGTTGTTTAACCGTTAAAAGACTTGGGTGTTCTTCAGAAACAGGTATATTTTCATACAGATTAGAAAAGCCAGGATATTTTCACCAACCTATAGATAAACCTTCTTTCCAATCTGTAAAAGATATTTGCTTTCTATTCATCACCGCAATTCTGATTTATTGGACTACGAGAAATACATAGATTCAAGAACGGTGGTCGTGGGTAGTTCACGACATGCAATAAAGCCTAAAAACTCCTTTCTCTGTAGTGGCCATAATTTGTACTACATATATTTGAGCAATCTAATAGTTTGGCATTATACTATACTCAATGAGGCCTTTCAGTTTATGTGTAATATGTGTGCGTTGGATAATGTCACTTCCCTACTTCTCCTTGTCACGGGATCTTATTTATACATGTAATGACTCTGAGCATTAGTAAGCAACAGCTGAAGCGCTTGGACTATGCCAATTTATACTGATCAATTGAGTAAGGTTGAGTTACGTGTTTTTTGGCCACATGTTTCTACTAAATATAATGACCAACATTCTAGCAGACAAACTAATACAGAACGTTAAAATACCATATACTTTAATGTTATATGCACGATACCTTTAAAATTCAAGTACTACTGTATATTCAAAACCACTTTACATATAACATGACTTATACCGCTCGAACACAATCACCGTAGAATCTATGCACTTATATAGATAAGGATTTCTTAATAAGTAATCTTTCACATGCATAAAATCATTTGAAGACCACAGGAAAAGAACGTGCTTTGTCCATTCATACCAAATTGAGATAAGAATGTCATTTGTTTGTTCATTGAAGGGCCTTCCTAACAAATTATCATACATGAAGATAATATACTTAGTCCGTCTGTTAGAACGCTCTTCTGTAAAATCAGTAAAATGGGCAAGGCATGTTCTTCTCCTGCGGTCTTCAATTGTACACTTCGGTCCAAAAGAATATCACCACTGACAAGTTTTTATCGAATGCAAATTAGAATGGCAACTAACCTAATTAAAATTGTAACAAGGGGACAGCATTTGATTGTTGTATTGAAAAGCAGTATTGTACGTACATTAAGTTTTAGTCATTTTCAGATGGAAATCATTTTAAGTCTTTAGTACTTTGTATACTCACATCGAGCCTTTTTGAAGAATCGAACTATCTGTGGCATTTAACTCAACAAGTTTCTGATATGAATTTCTTCATACCAAACATCAACAATTTAGTATACACTACAAAGTTTTGAAGCCATAACCAACCACAAATTCTCAATAGTATCCATATCAAGTGAATTGGAATGTCCGTATAACTGCTGAATAATTAGATCTGATATGCACTGCTACATCGTTGATATATGGCGATATCATATTGGAATAAAAGTAGTCCTAAGTTTGCACACTGAAATCATCCATACCTGTATTCAAATCCCACTTTTTTAAGTATTTAACAGTATGCTAATCTATCGATTCACCCTGTGCAGATCTTAACCCTGGATCACAAAACCGTCGTCAATTTTACGAAACAGTATGACCAACATTGTAGTATCTACAGAACTGCTCAGGTGCGGGTGCCCTACTCCTCAGGACCTTCCTAACTCCTACTGCAGAGACTAGTTCTGGATTGAGAATCATGTCTGTTGGTTGTGTTGTGCCGATTTTGAACGTCTATTCGTAATTTTTACGAAGGTTTTGTAACTACGCTATTTTTTTTGAGCGACTGTTTAGAAGTTTACTTTGGTGATTTTTTGTAACTTGTAACGTCAGTAAGCTATTTTAGACTATAAACAATGTAAAAAAATAGTTTCATAATACTTTTATTATGACAGTATTATGAAACTACTTTTAAATTGTTTACAGTCTAAAACCACTTACTGATGTTACAAATGTCATTAATGAGATTTTTACCTATCCATCTAATAACTTTTTTAAAGTTTATATGCACAATGTTACACCTGTTTCTTGCTTTTTTCTTACTCTTTTAAGTTGTATAGTCGTAACATCAATAAAACAATTTCCTGACATATGTATAATTGATTCCTCATGACGTCATATTTGTAATTCACGTATACTGATAGGAAGTTATATACATAAATTTCTATATGTATTTATTCAGTAAAGTGTTCCAAAGACACGTAATCTTGTTGTCTATGAAATTCTATAATCATACACATTTTCATATTTAAAAATTAAAAATATAGACCATAATACCAAAAGAAATAAACTTGAGTGGTAAAATTTACAAGTGTTCTGTAACCATGTGCAAACAAAAGAGGTTTTGTAATCCAGGGTTAATTCATCCCTCCTATTTGGAAAATATTTCTTTCCCCCACACCATTATACTTGTATGAACTTTGCTTCCACGACACAATCCTTCTTTGACTCTTCTCGTAGTGCCTTCCAAAGTGTTACCAAACACAGTAAATTTGTTTTGATCTGAGATAATCAAAACTTCCAATCCTCACTTCCTCAATGGTCATACATGTCAGCGAACCTTTTATCTGTACTGAATGTGGTTTATGGCCGATGTACCTTCTTTGCAGTTTTTCTTCTCGTAGTGTACTGTTAAGAAATGCCTCTTAGCACTGTTTGGTGTGAAATTTTATGCCTAATTCTTATTCCATCTCAGAAGCAATCTGCCTTGAACTCAGTTTCCTTTCGAGCTTTGCCATCATTGTCATTGTTCTCCACAATAGGAGGCGTTATTTTATTTCTTGCGACAACGTCAGTGCCTTAAACTTGACATTCCAGATTCTGTTCATTACTTTAACACATTTTCGAGTGCGTAAACAGATTACAGAGCCTTTGGTGGTAATGAAACACGCTGGAAACAAATAAAACTGCTAATCCTTACTAATTTATATTGTAAACAATTTGACCTACAAAGACATGGTTGAAATCAAGTGTTCACCGCAAATGAAAAGGGAGAAAACTGTCTGAAACATTGTTAAAAATGCATAACAAATATAATTAACGTTCTTATGTACGTGGTATGCAATTCATTGTAGACTAATCTATGTGAAAGGATGTCTATAATAGAAATTGTAATCTACAGTAATCAGTTAACTGTTATTTTCTTCTAAAAATAACTAACTCTAGGACTCCTGTAACTTTAAAGTCGATTTATGTGGAAATATTTGAAGAAAAATAAAAAAAATGCAAGTAGAGATATTTTTGGACCAAAATGTAAAAAGCAAATCCTACTCCTCAATGCGTTATCAAGAAGTCCAAATAACAAAGATGGGGAATATAGGACAAAATCCCCGGCTTTCTTCCTTTTCATTGTTTATTTTCTAAACACCCTTTACTCACTTAGCAGAAATTAAAGGAAATTTTCTTCTCTTCTTTGAATATAGCTAGTGATATTCTTTGTTCGTATATCACCGTATTTATCTATAGAACTGTATTAGTTTTTTGTATAAAACCGTTATTAATAGAATTTAAAGGTTCACAAAAGTCTTTCAGACTTTGTTATCCTCACGTTTCTATTGGTCATGAACGAAAACTTACTGCAGAATGGCGAGGCATTGTTGGTCGCCGAACAAAAGATTCCTCGTGCTGGTAATTGAGGTGTCTCTAAACCGAGCTTCTGGCAATTCTCTAGCGAACATTTTCTCCATTTGGCAAAACTCCTGGAAAATATAAGACATTAGACACACAAAAAATTATTTCTCGTAAAACGCATTTTAAAATAAATTATGTCATGTGAGCAAAGTACGAAAAGATAAGTGATAACCAAAAGAAATAGTAGAGGACCCAGTACGTGACCTTGTGGATCACCCGATTATATATTGAATTTCTCAAAAGTATTTCCTTTTGTATGTAATGATCTGCTTACGATTATCTAAAGATGGCTTTAAATGTTACATTGAAAGATTAGATAAATTTGTACTAGCGCTCAATGGTTTGGAATAAGGTTTAGGAGAACTCTACTATGGAAAGGTTTCCTAAAGAAAACATTATATTTTAGGTTATTGCAACAAAATGACACTTCACATTTTCATTATCTGATGTAATGAAACTTAAATTTTGGATTTCTCAAAATACATGCCTTTTCCTTTATTAATATAAGCACACATTCGTGGCCTTTTACGAATTGAACTTTGTAGATAAGAAGCTTCTGCAAACTTCAAGCAGTTTAGCGAACCATGGCATAATGCTGACAACTCTCAAGTCTGTTATAGGACTCCGAATATAATATAACGAGAGCTCAATAGGATTTCAGCCTGGCCTTTAAGGTGACCCCATTCCTTTGTTGTGACTGATATATTTTGTTTTTACTCTTTCCCTTTCAGATATGTCTTACGCAGTTTAGAGTGGCGTTTGGAATCATCGTCTTGCTGGAATATGACACCTTGAGGAATTGGCCGCTTTCCAAATTGAATGAAGTGAAGTGCTGTGATGCTTCATCTTATTAATCGTTCTTTCTATTCTGATTAAATCTTCTACAAAATGGCTTTCGAAACAATGTCCACAACCACCATCACGGAGCCTGCGCTGAGCTTCGCAGAGGAAGTTACGGCAGATGGAGACAGTCCCTCTCCAGTTATTCGATGGACCAAATTATATTGGTTCGTTCAAAAGGTTCATCACTTCACTTACGTACTTCTAAAGGTAAGAAGTGTAATACAGATTCTCCTTGGCCCTGAGTAGTCTCTTATTTTTTTCTTTGCTTTAGAATCGGCTTCCAAATACAACCAGACCTTGACGATTAGCAAATGCAAGTTCATGTTTGATAGTAGATATTGATACTGGAATTTCTCTTCTAATTGAATCCTGTTTCATTATGTCTTTGTACACAATAAATTCGGAGGAGCGGAAAGAGAAACAATTCTTTTAGAGTTGAATTTTCAATCAAAAAGTGTGGTTTTCAATGAAACGCTCTTGCTTTCGATAGAAAATTTGATCTTTCTAGATTAAATTCCGATGTTTTGTGGATGTAATTTACTCTTCAAACTTGAAAGAGGGATTCCTAATCTTTTTAGAGTAGTTCACAATGCGTCATGGCTACTAGTCTAGTTTGTTACCGCGAAGGTAATCGAAAGACAAAGTCCTACCGTGAAGTTACTCGCGTATAGTTAAAAAGGGTCAATAGAAAATAGCATTTCCCGGTGACAAATACATACCAGAAGACGTCAGGAACGAGATATATATACAAGAAATCTTTCAACATTGTTCTCCAGTACCTGACGAGACGAGTACATTCCTAAGGCGTTCTAGCCTAGGGAGTTAGTTGGCTGTCTAGCCTAGGGAATAAGGCGTTGGTTTCCTGGCCGGAAAGTAGCGAGTTCAAATCCCACTGAAGTCAAGTTATTGTTTTTAATCTTTTCCATTTATAAGCACACTACTTTTTTTCTACTTATGAATAAATACTCCCTTTTTACGTTTCCAACATTTTATTGTGCCGTTTTTATACTCAAAAGTTGAAACTTCTATTTGAATAGATGGAAATTCATCTAAAAATTATTACGACTACGTTCCCATAGATCACATCTTTTTTCGAGCAGAAATTTATCATCTTTACTCCGATGAAAATCCACTCTAAACGACAGGCCCCTCTTTCCGCTCTCGTAAGATTAAATATCCTGCTCTTTGAATTTAGTGTGTATGGTATAATAGATAGTAACTGCTTCTTGTTTACTTATTTCTGTTAATACGGGTCCTGTTTCTCTTAAAACAATATCTATAGAACTTTTCCCAACTGAAATATCATTTTGACACATTGCTCCACAAAATGCCATCCCACATTGAGACATGGTTTCCATGGTGATTGGGTAAACCAGTATTTACCTTACAGAATAAAAATAAATCAGTACAAGGGCCTCTTTGGGGTAAAGGGAAGAGTGACGCAAGAATTCTACTCACAAAAGAAGCGATATCCATTTTTGTGAGTGACTTTCTTTGTGTCGCTATGGCGGAATCGTTTACTTGGTAATAAAATTGATAAAATTAAGAGACTTTAGTATGTTCCTTTCCCCCATAGTGACAAAGAAAGTCACTTGTAAAATGGATATCACTTCTTTTGTGAGTATAGTTCTTGCGTCACTCTTCCCTTTACCCCAAGGGGCTCTTGTACTAATAACTTATTTTGTAAGGGTGCTGCATTTTTTTTTAATGTGCATAGTCTTCATACAAAAGGTCGATTTTGAACCATGGTAGGCTCCGTATCTCGAAAACGGTAACTCCTATTATCAAAATAATAATCATTATTTGTCTTCTCGGGGGCCGGCATTGACCCCCCCCCCCTGGGAACAACCATTTTTCGTTTAAGCAAAAAGACAGACAGAATGACAGAGGCTCTTTTCTATCATTTGTGAAAATTCTGTGATTTTTTTTTTTTTTTTTTAAAAAAAGCCATTCATTTTGAACTCCTTCACCGATTTTGACATGTGATACACCGTTTGAAAGGTATAGAAGCGTAGATTACGATTCCGGGAAGTTTCGGCCGCTTATATTGTCTGAGCTCGGTGCTATCACCAGAAATGTGAAATTCTGATTTTCTTTGAACCGCCCTAAGGTGTCCCAGGTAGGTCCTACCGACACATTTTTTTTCTGTCTTTGTATGGCAAAGAGCTTTCAAATGCAAGTTCAAGCATCAAAATTGAGCTTATAGTTCGCTAGATCCGAAATTAGCTGTATATATGTGAGTTCCGCTTACAGGCTCTTTTCTTACGTCACTCGAAGAACTACCGTTCTTCGTGATAAATGATATCACAGCATTTCTCTTTTTAATTCAATTACAGACCACAGGAAAAGAACGTGATTTGTCCATTTTCTTGATTTTACAGGAAAGCATTTTTAAAAGTTTATAACTAAAACTACGTTAACGTACACTCAATACTAAAACTATAATTTCGTTATCATTAATATTAATTTCCTCTCATCGTGTTCCTGGATACTTTTATGCTTATTTTGTGCACATGGAATTATATAAACATTTTATTATCCTGAGTGCATGCTTTACAGGAAAAAGTGCTATGTTCTTCAACCATTAATATGATTATTATTGCAAACAATTTCACAGGCCATTTATTCAAATATATATTTTAAGAACACAATTCACTGCTCGATAATCAAATTAAATTTTGTTAAACAATGAACGTGGAAGATGTTTTTTTTTCTATAAGAGACAAATTACCAGGGTAAACCTCTTGAAATGTAATAATAATAATGTTTCAATCTGCATCCTTTCCACAAAATTGATTGAGAATGTGATGATGTCAAAATCTCTCTTGTGAAACTTTTCAGCTTAATTGAAAATATCGAAATGGCTCGACCAACTGAAGTCCAACTTTCCCATTTTGGTAACACGCGAATGTGAATATTAGTATAATTTAACAAGGCTAACAATTATTTTCAAACTCTGTTGAAGTTTCAATGTGGATTAGGGGTTGACAAGATGGCGGCTTAATGGAAACAAGCCGCTGAAATTATTCGTGAAAAAATTACAAAATACAAAAGATTTTCGACCTAATATTCAAGAAAATTTCTATAATTAGTGATCAAATGAACTACAGTGGTTCATTTTATAGTTTTTACCTCACAAATCAAAATTGCTAGTGAAAAATACATCATAAAGTGACTGTGAATCGAGTTTATAGAGTGAATGACGGAAGATGGCGGACAGTAACCATAACGACTAATCAATAACTAACTATAAAACATCAAATATTATAATTATAAACAATTGACTGTAGGACTGTCAAATCCAATTAAATGTCAATTGATGATTTCGCAATGGGCATGAACATTAAGATTCGAGCCCGCGATAGCTAAATTAAAGACTAAGGGTCAGTTCCACAATCGACCGCTAAACTTCTATTCAGCGCTAAGTTGAGAGCAAGTCTGATTTTGGCCAATGGGAGTACGCAAAATGAGAGTTGGCCTCAACGAAGCGCTGAATAGAAGTTTAGCGGTCGATTATAGAACAGACCCTGAAAGACTCAATGTGGATTAGAAAGAGTAGCCAGAACTCATATTTTAATTTGTTGCATGCAAAATAAACATTGAATAAATGAACAATGAAGTAAATCAGTTGATGAAGAGCTTAATTACTTCTTCACTTATTTACTTAATTCTTAAACAGAAAAAACGTATGCCATACGGCATTTTAAATTAAATATGTTTGTCAAGATACGCGTATGGTTAAAAGTCATATTCTAATATTCAAACTGTTTCTAATCTTTAAACTGTCTATGCTATCTGTATGCTCAAACAGTAGGATACTTACGAGACAGAGCACACTTCAGACGTAGATTCTTTGTGTCCCCAGATAGTACAGTGGGACATAATGGCTTCAATGAAATACACTGTGGCTCTTAAGTGACTACAAGATATCGAACCTTTTAACACTGAAAGAGAAGTAAACAGTTTATATGTCCATAGAAAATTCAAGAAACATAAAACATATACAGATGCTTATCAGAATAATGGAAACACCTGAACGAAAGTGCAACTTACCAGATTAATATGGTGTCGGGCCACCTTTCGCCTTCAGAACAGCCTTGATGCGACGTGGGATGGAGGCATAGAGGTCGTGAATGGTAGCAAGTGGAATATTACACCATTCCTCGTGCAGGGCATCGGCCAGTTCTGTGAGAGAGGATGGAGGTGGAAATCGTCGCCGGAGTCGTGTTTCCAAGATGGACCACAGATGTTCAATTATGTTGAGATCTGGGGATTGGGCGGGCCAGGGGAGGTGTTGAACTTCATCCGATGTTCCTCAAACCACGCTGCAACAACTCCAGCTGTGTGAATGGGTGCATTATCATCCTGGAATATGGCGTCATTGTATGGGAACAACATCCGGACCATAGGATGCAAGTGGTCTCCTAGAATTGCGACATAATCGTTGGCAGTGATGCGTCCGCGAAGTGTGACCACAGGACCCAATGAAAACCATGATATTGCGGCCCACAGCATCACCGTGCCGCCGCCATGTTTCACAGTTGGGCGGAGACACTGCAGATCATACGCTTCTTTGGGCGTTCTCCACACATAAACACGGCCCGTGGTTTGGAATAGGGTGAATGGTGACTCATCCGACCATACCACACGTTTCCAGTCGTCAACGGTCCAAGTTGCATGGTCGCGGCACCATTTGCGGCGTGCTAAAGCGTTCTGGTCCCTGATGAGAGGTTTGGCCCGTGCAACACGACCCCGTAAGTTCATGTCATGTAATTCGCGGCGGACTGTGATTGTCGAAACAGGTTGGGGGAGGTGCTGATTGAGTTCCTCCGTCACTTGCGCCGCAGTGGCACGACGGTTCCGCGTGACAATGCGCTTTAATACCCGGCGTGCCCTGTCACTGATGCTTTTCTTCCGCCCACTGTTCCGCTTCCCCGATGTGGTTTTCCCGTGTGTTGTGTAGGCCATCATCACCTTCGACACTGTCCCTGGCGACACACCTAACACACTAGCCATTGCCGTCACACTCACTCCACATAACCGCGCACCAACAATTTGCCCTCTTTGAAACTCTGAGAGGTCTCCCATTTTACACTACCTCCGTCTGCTGCAGCCACTGCACACTCCTGTTCCACGACGCCTGACGTAGTATGGAGACCGACCTAACACACCACCACCAGCAGTCCGGCGCTGCGGTCGCCACGACACCACTGCCAACCCATACATCTGACTTGTTGCCAACTACAGGTGTTTCCATTATTCTGATAAGCATCTGTATATGCTAGCAGTTTTGAATCTAACAGAAACTTATTTTGTAAAATAAGTCATAAAATAGCATGTATCCTAAAAGTTTTACATGTTCGTTACTTGTAATATAATCTAACGAAAACATTTCTTTGTATCTTTTAAATAATAGAGGCATAAAGATGACCACTTTTAGTTCGGCAAAGAATTAAAGCAACTTAATGCATTTGAATTTTATGATATTTTGCATACGAAAAATGAAACACTTCTCTAAAACTAAGAAAAAAAAAGTTCTTACCTGTACACCGAGAAACAAGTTTCTCAGAAATGAGGTATGAGCATTCTCATTTCATCTGAAATGAGAACATACCGGTTTGAAAATTACATAAGCAATCTTATTTCCAAAGCGGCAAGTTCTAATATTATATTTAGATGAGGCCAACAATTTTAATCTACATTTTGGGCCTAGGATCCATTTTCAAATTGCAAAGAATAACCCAGCTACTGATCTTCTTGTAAACTTGAGTACCATTGCAAATACGTAGGGGAAAGATTCATCGCACAGGAATGTCGAATAGAATGGGGAATTGTACCCCAGATTCGATTAATTTTAACAACAAGTTCGTTCCTCGTTTGCGGATTTATTAAACCTGGAGTGCAAAAGATAGGTAAGATAAGATAAAATGAATTGTATGGGCGGTAACAGCACTAAACAAAAGATAGGTATCTCACCCTATTTTACAGTTACTTAGGTGTAATATCGTGATAGTTTATTTAACCTTTTGCAAATTGCTGAGTACAGCCATACTCAAAACTTACAGCTTAGTCAGTCGGATAAAATGGGGAGGTAAGCTGTTGGACAAAATCGGGCTCACTATTTGTATCGAGATTCTAATTATTTTCTGAAACAATTTAAAATGATTTTAAAATACGATAGAAAGGCACATTATTTTGGAAATGTTCAAAACACTTATGCAATTCTTGAATAATATATCAAAACAGAACCCAGGTTGGAGTTACTGATCTACCACCAGACGCCTCCCCAGCTGACACATAGGAGAATGCCGACCAGATATGGAGGGTACCGGAAATATTCCGGAGTGGACCAAAACTAATACTTGCTGCCTTGCACTTAGTAGAGAGATCTACAAAGGCTACGTGAAGATAACCCAGAACAAAAATATCATGGTGAAGGGAAGCAGCTTCACCATTACTACTCTGAGGCTGAAGATGAATGGCTGATGCGAACTTGCGAGTTCCGTAGTTCTTACATTGCGAAACTTGTCTATGAGGCACTCCCTCAATCATAAACATGACTTAAATAGATGTATTGCTTCGACTATGATTTGCTAAGCTGACATTGCTTACGTATCTGTTGAGATATGAAGTCGTTTGTGACGATGACGCTATAACTTTGAGCTCTCGCAGTTCCAAAACTACGCATAATTTTCAAAGGAACTTTTCACTCGTTTTGATGTAAATAATCTCCTTCCGAAGTTTGAAACATTATTTCAAGGACACCCTGTATATATAGTACACTGATTGCTAAGTTTAATATTACCTTCAATGGGAAGCATCAAAAAATCATCCAAACTGTCCAGTTTTGGAAGTTTATCAGGAAGTAAACAACGTGGTTGTACTTTGCCACCATTCATATAGAAATCCACATGTCCTAAGAAAAAGAAAGTATTTATATTCTAATAATATTTCATTAGTAAACCACAATCTTCATCTCACAAATTTGACTCTCGTAGAAAAATCAAGATCGTTAATAAACTTAAAATCATGTGAGTAGTACCGCAAATCTCACGAATTCCATGAAAGTGTTATGAAAAATTAATATTTCAACATCTCTTACAAGGAAAGTACAGAACATGTAAATTTCAGATTTGAACCAAACTACGTCCAGAGAATATACAACACAAAAGAAATGCTAACCCTGAACCAGAAACACCAGAAATAGACGCCACAAAACAGTGCATCACGTGACAATCGGATGTGAGACAAATGACAAAATACACCCGTTGCTGTCCAAAACGGAAAGGACGAGGAAAACCCTGAAGGTATCAGAGTACCAGAGGGGAGAAAACCGACGATATGCGCTGTAACATCAAAATAACGGCCATCTAGAAACCCATCATCTTCTTTGGTCTTTTCATACACATTTCTATTTTCCGATCTACGTCACTAGTGGCTACGACATTGATTTCATTTTGAATTCTACACCAAACTGATATGTCACACGGCTCCTTTCCCATCTACATAATGTCCGTTACAGCCAAGATTTCGGGTTTCAAGATAATCGTTATGTCGATGTTACAACACACATTGTCGTTCTTTTCCCTTCTGGTATCTTGATATTATCAGGGTTCTTCTTGTTCCTTTTCCACTTTGGACAGCAACGGGTGTCTTGTGTCGTTTACCTCGCATCCCATTGTCACGTTATGCAATGTGTTGCGGCGCATATACCCAGTGTTTCTGGTATCTTGGCATTTCTTCTTCTTTGGTGTTGCATGTCATCTGGACGCAGTTTGGTTTTGGATCTGAAATTCGCATTTTCCATACATTTTTTGTTAGGCGTGCAAACGGTGCACGCTCCTATTTGGACTTCCTAAAATAATACCATCTTAATTAAATAGCTTTTATCCTCCTAAAGCATATATTTTATGTTAGAAGAAATCAAAACAGTTACTAGAAGTGAAAATCCAATGTGGTGGCCCATAGGCATGATGCGCTGTAACAAGAAGTATATCTCACAACGCCGTCAAAAACCGTTCAAGATATTGAGAACGTGACAAGAAGATATCTTAATCAGAATGACCTTTTTTTAACATTTTTGCTTATACGCAGGACTGACAAAACTCCTACCTGTTTCGGAGATATAAGTAAATACACAAAAAGGATAAAACTTAGATATAGGGCCTACACAAATGGAAAAGTAACCACTGCACATTGATGGCAGTAACCTATGAGATAGTAATGATTGCTTTACTAAATTGAGAAGTTTTATTGTCTTAAAATATGGTAGAATTTAGATGGATCAGCAAATTATCAAAACTAAGTTTTGAGTAAGCAGTAAAGACTATTACAAATAACGCTTTGGGCTCTATTGCAACAATTTTTTGTCAACCACTAACAAACATTTTTCTGGGTGTAGTGGAATGAAGATTTTTCGCTACTTTCTGCACTACCCTTTAAACTTCCTCAGCTTATGAACATCGAATGCCGCATTAAGTATCAAGTATGTGTGTCACTGTTTTCTGTGCTGCAACGTAAATGAGAAAGAAAGAAAGTTGTTGCAGCCCAGAACCCATACTCCTGCAAATTAGTGCAAGGCAGATTAATGAAAGCTTAACAAACAGCTCTTCCCGTTACTGTGTTATTGCGAGTATTTTGATTGTATCGTGAACAAGATGTCTAGTAACAGTGGTATACTTTACATCATCGTTTTAAGGGCTCTAATCCTTAGTAACGTAGCAATATTTCCCTCAAAATAGTGAAAATTTTCCCGAATTCTAAATTTTCTTTTAAAATTAATGCATTTTTTTAATGTGGCAAAAAAAATGCAACAAAATTTCCCGGTTTTAATTCTTTTCCCCTTTCGCCTTTTTTGGAGGCCAGATTTTCCCGTTTTCCGGGAATTTTCCCTTCTTCTGACAACAAGACACAAGCAATGGGTGAATGGATGGGTGTGACGGCAACGGGGTGGGGGTGGGGGCGAGTTGAAATGTGATTGTTTCATTTTAAAAATAATACAATTTCAAATACCAAAATTTCTCCAAATCTTTGTTTCAGACAAAATGCTTTGGATGGTACACTTTTGACCCATCACTTCACATGTTGAGAAGCATTATCTGAGGTTAAGTTTCCAATTGCTTTGCGTTATCTGGTTAAGAGTATTATGTTTTACATTTAGGCATTTAATCATTTTGTCCTAGAGAAACCGTTTGGCGCACTCCACTTGATGTCTGTACACTATTTTAAGACAATTCGTACACTAATGAAATACCGAAGTGCTATTCAAGTTTAAACCTCCAATGAAATTAATACTCTAGAACCTGGTAAAGATGATTTAGGGATTTAGCCTAATTAAATAAAATATATACTTGCCTGCGCTTTGTATCATTCCTAGACCAAAAAATGGTATTGTTTGTATACCATTTGTGTGCATGATGTCCACAAATTCTGCATCACCTTCATCTATACGGATTATTGGATGATGTCCTTCAAATGCGGGCTGAGCCGGGTCTAAGCCTGGGAAGAACGTGGAGAAATTTTCATTATATTTATCTTCTTGTATATGTACTTTTCGATCATTAGTAACTATATTTAATAAAATATAATAATTTCTGTATCGTCAAAATAAAAGTAATATTGGGTATGGGCAATAGTTCTACCCGGTTTTGGATATATAACAGAGAGGCAAAGAACACAAAAATTAGTGCCCATATGATGGTTCGGTATTTCATCTCAACTTGCTTAAACTAATACACTACTAGCCGCTTTGTCTGTAAGGTATAGGGCGTATATAAAATATATATTATTTAATATCCTTTTGCACCTGGAGTGATATCGATAATTTCACTCTGACTTGCTGACGGAACAGAGGACAGAAGATGGAAACGCTGAAATCATCAGAACAAGTTAAAGTGTGGTCATGGAGGAGCAATTAGTTATCTTGCGTAAAGAAAATTATTGTGCATATAGGTGGATGGATACCTGTGTGGTTTGGATCACCAAATAAATACTTGGTCCCCGTAGTATTTAGATTTACTGCAGCATCTCGGCAAGTCAGACATTTACTTATCTCCAAAACCGTCTTGCTCCAGATTGCATGTATTGTGCAGCTTTTCACCGTAACAAGACACCTGACGAATTTCATTTGCTAGTTGTTTGAATTAACTGCTGAAGTATTACACCATCTCCTTCACATATGTAGGTTTATTTCATTTCTGTGAACGTAAAATTAGCTTCGTTCAATTACTCAATACGCTTGTGTGCAGAAATATTTACCCTGTTGTGAGGAAAGGAAGCTTTCAAGTTGTTGACTTCAACAATCTGGACTATTTGTTTACCTGGCAACGGAGGCAGAAAATTTAGTCTTCTTCCTCTTCTACTGCAAAATCGACAAAATTATGACGTCACAAGGCAGAAAACGTTAGTAACTAGTTGGTAACTTTGTTAAAGACTATCTGTGACTACGATCACTAACCATCGTTGCAATCCGTAACGAAGTTTAAAAAAATGTGGTAAAAGGAAAAATAAGAAGAAGTAAACCCTCGAGCGTAGTACGTTCAACTTGAACTTTTGTCTTCAATCATGCTATTGTTTTCAATACCAGCCAACTGTATTTAGTAATGATTTCATTTATTATTTAGTCTTTAAAAAGACTGTTGTGTCTGTTTATGCTTGAAAATTAACAAACTGTTTTACTGAGATAGTGAAAATTGTTAAAGAGTGAAGAAGGAAGATTTTTCATTTCACTTTATATAAAAGCATAGTATATCCTTTAATCACTGTTCCAGATAAATATTCCGTTATTTGCACATAAGGAAACATACTTTTATAATTGACATTTTGACGGTCAATTGTGATATGTTTAGTTGCTGTTGCTACAGGCTTGTCTAGTTGCAATTGCATTTTTGCAAAAGTGCTTTCCTCAAACTGTATATGCATGTTAAACGTGCTTGAGATGAAGCTCATCATTTTCTCAGAACATTTTGACCTAAATGTTGTAGATATAGGTAGGTCCAATTGAGAACTGGAATTCTGCGAAAACAATTTGTTCGAATAAGTAGTTACGTATAGTGGCTGATATAGTTACCTGCTCCCCAGAAATATTATTACACCATTGCGCTGTGGCTATAGGAAGGTTAGACAGATGAAGTCACACTGCCAATACGTTAGCCAGGGATGGTCATACGTCTGATGATCACTTCACATAGACTCCAAAAGACATTTTCCAGAGAATTTTGGATCCAAGATGGCGTCTTTGGATACATCATGTAACATTTTCGTAACCTACTAGTGATATTGTACATTCACACCAAATTTCATTTTAGTAGTCCCAGCTGTGTAGGCTGTATATTCTATACAACAATGGGTTCGGCGGCCATTTTGGATCCAAGGTAGCGACGTTTTCAACATTTTTCAATATTTTCTCAACCTAATAGTCACCATTAAATTTCGTATCTCTAGCTCAAACGGTGTGGAAAATGGATTTTTAGAGTACGCCATTTTGTAACCAAGATGGCGTCTCTGGATACATTTTGTAATATTTTCGCAACCTACTAGTGATGTTATACCTTCATGCCAAATTTCATCTCGCTAGCTCCAGCTGCTTAAGCTCTATTCTGTACAACAATGGGTTTGGCGGCCATTTTTGATCCAATATGGCGACTTTTTCCTTTACCTATTCATGGCCCTACACCATCATACCAAATTTGGTGTTTCTTGCTCCAGTAGTTTGGCCTGTGAATTTATATGGATGAGTCAGTCAGTATATGGATATATATATATTCAAAATTTCAACTCCCTCCCCCGACCACCCCCTTGGGCCGATTTTGCTCATTAACGAACTTAGCCGAGCTATTAAGCCTAGAAATAACATATTAAAATTTGGTTCAAATATCTTCAAAATTATGGCCACTAGCGTGTTAATATGTATATATATGAATATGTATATAGTGTTAGAAAAAATGGGTATTCTAATTCTCAAAGAAGTAAACGCTGAGAATCCTTTTGCCACAACAAGATCAGAAAGATTTATTACTCAAAGTTACAAATATTTGACCCACATATCATCAAGAGGGTCCGTTCAATGGGCAACCGTGAATATACAAACAATGACAAATTTTTAACAATATCCTCGAAAAGGAGGGGGGAGCCAATTATAATTCTTAAAAGCAAGTGGAAGTATCCCACGACATCACATACAAAGACCTACCGTGACCAACTATTTAAATTTTGACACTTTGAGTCTATAGATACCTTTGAATACATTTATAAGAGATGTGAATGTTTCCAAATTACTTACTCAGTAGTTCTCATGATGAATATTTCAATATCACTGGATGAGATGACTGTAACTAAGAGGTTGCACTACCACAATTTTTTCACTAGGAAGTACTGTTTCGTATTTTGTGGAGAAATAAAATTGTACACTAAGTCCACCAAAATTGACGCAGGTTTTTGTACGTAACCGAACGAAGGTAGAAATTCGACGTTCAAGATGTAATGCAGGAGGCTGAGTGAACTCTCCTTCACTTTAAATACTGTTCATATTCACTGTTCTGACCTACTCATATGACCCACATATCGGGGTCAAGTTTCTCCTTTGAGACCTATTAGGTCGTCACAGATTTAAGATCACCAAAAATACACTCTGTTTTGATCACCAAATCGAAAAACAACTTTATTCTTGGCTAGAATTCAGTTATATCCTCTTTCTTCTTCCTGATTTCTAGCACAAGATGATTTCTTAAATTTGTTTTTTCTTTCCTTGTTTTTTTTTTTTTTTTTTTTTTTTTTGGAGTCGTAGGTAATTCAATATCGTAGGATGCTTCCAATGCCCTTTTTAGAATTACCATGGCTTATAATAATATAACAATAGATATTGTACCGATCTCAATAGGTAGATTTTTCTTCGAAATCTACCTAATAAGCATCAATTTGCCTCTACGAAGCCTGCAATTGACCCCCCCAAACCACTAGTACAAACCATTTTGGGCTAATGCAAAAAGACAAACAGAATGACAGGCACACTTTTCTATCATTTTTTAAAATTCTGTGATTGGGCTAAAAAAAAGTCATAACCTTTGAACTCTGTCATCGATTTTGACGTGTAATGCTCCGTTTAAAAGGCATTCAAGCGTAAATTACGATCCCGAAGTTTAGGCCGCCTATATGGTCTGGAGTCAGTGCTATTATCAGAAATGTGAAACTCTGAATTTTTCTTCGAACCAACCTAGGGTATACCAGGGAAATCCTACCGACCCAATCTTTTTTCTGTGTATAGCAAAGAGCTTTTAAAGGCAAGTTCAAGCATCAAAATCGGGCTTTTAGTTATCTAGATCCGAAATTAGAGTGCCACTAACAGAGTCATTTGTCAGCGTCACTCGAAGAGCTACCGTTCTTCTTTATAATTATTTTGATGTGTATACTCTTCTTGCAAATATTACTTGTACTCTTACATTAGTGATCGATCCTATAAGATCTATATTTTTTCATAACGAAACCATTAGAAATCTTCCCATCAGAAAGGGAAAAGAGAAAATTAGTATTTTACATTCCCTGTTTATTTCGGTGTCTCCACATTATGGTGGACCGACCACGGTTTCTATTTGTACCTGCTGCCTTGTAATTCAGCCAGAAACCACAGTTTAAAGTAAATACATATTAGTGAGTACTGTGTGAAAGGCGCTACATTGTGGAGGGTATATATTTTTTCATGGCCGCCATCTTCGAAGCTCATCATATTGAACCTCGATTGATTTTCTTAAATAAGAATGAGGTCATGTAATTTGTCATTCTGGGCTAGAATTTTACGGGAAATACGTTTCTGAAGTCAGTTTTGCCGTAAATGTACTATTATGAGAGATAAGGGTATGTGACGCTAGCATGGGGTAATGATACAATAGCCTGGAAACACCCATTTCTTCTCGAAATAATGACGGAAATGAAACCGAAATGCATACAAATTGTTCCTGAGTATAGTGCCCTATCGATATGGATTTGTACGCATTTAGGTTTCATTTACGTCGTTATTTCAAGGCAAAATAAGTTCTTTCAGGCTATTGTATCATTACCCCGTGCTAGCGTCACATACCCTTATCTCTTACCGTATTACATTTACGGCAAAACTGACTTCAGAAACGTATTTCCCGTAAAGTTCTATTCCATAATGACATATTAAACAACCCCCTCCCTATTTAAATAAAACCAATCGAGATTCAATGTGGCGGACTTCAAGATGGCGGACATGAAAAATGTATACCCTCCACAAGGTAGCGCCTTTCACACAGTACCCATTAAAATGTATTTGCATTCCATTTATTTCAGCAGTTTAAAAGAATAATGGTATTTCAACACTTTTATGTCACTCTCCACAGACAAGAATCTGACTATTGTATGACCAATATCTCCCAAACCAATTGCGCTTGCTTGGGTTGCCAAAATTTGCATGCACACATATTTTGATATCCTAATCATGACGCAGGGGAAAAAATCATAACTTTTTTCTGCTCCATCAGTATGTTTGCTTTTAAGCACTGGCCAGATATCTGTATGGAATCATATGTGCCAAGTAATAAAGAGCGGCAATGTATCCGGGGATTTAGCGGCAGTAAAACATCAGAAAATATCGCACTTCGGGTGGCTCACAGCAGCAAACATTGCTACGGAAAAATCCATTCAAGTAAGATGAATGCATTCTTCTGTGTTAGCGTATCAAAGATTGATGCTTCTGTGCGCTTTTTAGACCTAGAAGAAGACAAATAGCTGCCTCTTAATGGGTTACATGCGTAGGACCAACACGGCGTTGAACCAACACGGCGTTTGACCAACACGGCGTTTGACCAACACGGCGTTGAACCAACACGGCGTAGGACCAACACGGAAACAAGACTGCGTTGGACCAACACGGCGTTGGACCAACACGGCGTTGGACCAACACGGCGTTGGACCAACACGGCGTTAGACCAACAATAATATCCGGCGTACGACCAACACGGTAAAACACAAATCTTGATAATAATGAAGTAATTGTGAAATAATAATTTTTGTAAAAAACTGTATCGTGGATTGGCACCGCGTAAGGCCAACACGGCGTTGGACCAACACGCGTTGGACCAACAATAAAATTGACAACGCCCTAGATATATAAAACCTAAAAACATAATAAAAAATATTATCTTAAATTATTTTTTACACCAGGGCAAAATCCTGTGTTGGTCGAACGCCGTGTTGGTTCAACGCCGTGTTGGTTCAACGCCGTGTTGGTCCAACGCCGGTACT